>JAKWJA010001193.1:0-100176 GCA_027704765.1 Solanum habrochaites
CACCCTTGCTTCCCTCTTCTCCCTATGAAAGAAACTATCAAGAAAAACCTTCTTGAACACCTCCCTAGTCACCGGTCCACACCTTAACGACCTATTGTCCCTCCCTTGGACATACTAAGTTAGGGCCACATCTTTGAGTTGGTAAGTGGCTAACTCGGCCTTTTCACTAGTAGACAACCCCATAACATAGAGAATCTTGTAGATTTAATCAATGAACTCTTAGGGGTCTTCTTCAACCTTGGACCCATAGAAAGTAGGGGGATTCATCCTAGTGAAATTTGTTAGAGGGGAGGCCATGGTAGCAAATTGTTGGTTTGCTGGGGGTACAACCTCCCGATTAGCTTTGGCCGTCATGGCTTGGGCTTGAGTAGTGGAGGCTTGTTCTAGGGTAGTAATGGCTTAGTCCATTTGGAAGAGTGCAACCCTTACGGCACCATCCGTCCAAGGAGGATCGACCAGATCTTGGTTATCATTCATATCTTCATCAAAAAGAGGGACTTGATCACCACGGGGAGGATCTCCAGCATTGGTAATCTCTTCCTCTAGTCTTCGTGCCGCATTACATCTAGTACCTTTGCCTTTAATCACAACAAGAGGATTAGAAGCAAAAGCACATAGATCTAAACTCTTAGAGGCACGATATTGGACTTCCAATAAAATAAGAGTTTCCTAAGCATTATATAGATTCCTACTTATAAGTGTGGCGTGCTTTACAATTATGAATATGAACCTACATAGACGTGGTTGAGAGAGACATTGACTCAAATATATTCAACCTCATGCTCTTAAACCAATTTTTTCATATCCGGGAATACCCCTTAGATGTAACCGGTGTCGTCGTCCTCTTTGAGGACTAAGACTAGCCTCTTACCTTACATCATTACATTTGTAGTCTAATTTAGATGAAATTTAAAACTTTTTACTAATTTCACTTAGAGGTTTAGATAGATCTCTACATACACATAATTTATTTATATTGAGTATACATAGACCCTTCGTATAGGAAGATTACTTAGTCTTCTACTTTTATAGCACATAATTTATATAGAACATAACATAGTCTCAAAATATTTGTCTCATCTCATAAACATATACATTGAGTATATAAAATTGGTCCTAGTCCATACATCAATGAAAACAATACCATATATAGGTAATACAACGTATGATATCCAAATGAAAAGGAAAGAAATATAAGATTCTTAAAACTAAAGCAACACCATAGGCTTGATAGTGGCCTCACCCTCGAAAAGTGAGGACCTACCCTACTTGGATGATTAAGAAATCCAAGTCTTCTTTAAGTCGTCTCCAAAAACCCTTCAATGACTGGAACCTAAAATATTGGGGAATAGAAAGAAATGGGGTTAGTACACCATTTGTACTAACTACGAGACCATATGCACACATACTTTGAGATAATGCTAAGAAAGGGGACATTTCAATAAGTATACAATTTACTTTGAAAACCTTTATGCAAATTCAACAAGACCACACCAATCCATAAGACACCATTCTTGAGTCGAGGGGCATGTACATACAAGACCAAGACAGACAATGTAAGCTAGTCAAGTAACATGCATATTCACATAATTAGACAATAGTCAACGAAAACTCTACATCAAGTTCATAATCCTCAACAAGCATAAATAACGGTTCCATTTTTTTATAACTAACCAAAGTAAGACAATGACCCACAGTCAAGTCACAGTTCAATGACCAAGCAAAGCCCATAACCATTACTCAATCAGTAACCACAAGATCTCATGACCAACATCCTACTTCACATAGCATAATATTTAAGAGTACATATCATCATACTTTAACAATATAGACCAAAACATACTCATAAGTTACACCAATCAACATATAGTATCAACGATGCACAAATTCATCATATACATTATCGTGTACCATCATAATCATATTCATACATAAGAAAATCCTCTTATGACTCTCTTCAAGGCTAACTAGTGTAATGTTTAGCTAGAGTCCCACACCCCTATGTAGACTAAGCTAAGAGTTCATTCTTTTAATTCATTTTACCTTTTTGAACATGTTTCCCTAACCGACATAGACCACTTGAGCTAATGTGGAATCCGGTGCCATGGTACCCTACACCGAAAAAGGCAGACTACTTGCCAAGGTAGTACCAAAATATAAATATAGAAACTACGTGGATCCACTTGCTAGCATTCTTACGGGGGCAACATAGTTCAAGAACTAGGAGATGTAGTTGGTACCTTCTTTACGTTACATGAATTATAGTATCCAATCTCAAGAGTAAATTAGTGATCTGACCTTTCCTATGTGTGAAGGGACAGTCGTTCATTCGGAAGGGACACTCCTCACTCTAGTTCACTCCGTGCTAAGCTAGCGTTTCCCTTTGAAATATCTTTAAATGTCTTTTATTAATTATCATAACTAGTGTAGTCTAGGGTCTAAACCCTGTATACACATCTCATCAAGCCAATACGAATTGCATAGTATAATCCTTTCATTACATTCATATAAGTGAAGTTAGCACATTTACATAGCAACTTCATAATAGGCACATTGTAAAACATTCACCCTATAACATTTACATATAGCCAAAACCTGACAAAACATAGTCAAGACATTTCAATTCCACCATATACCGGCCTATCAATCCTAATACAAGGCATATCTAAACCACATCTGAACTTAATTAATCACAATTAACAATATTTTGAAGTAAAGATCGGATCCAAACTTACCAGTCCCTTCATAATTCTTCCTTAGTATTACCATAAACTCTTAATTTCACCCAATTAGGGTATAAAATAATCATAATTCCAATGACCAACCATTATAACAATTCAAAAGAAATACTACATCATAAGTCAACACATAGTTCATGCTTAAGATAAGAGACATAGATCAAATTCATAATCTAATTCTTACTCAAGAACCTAGCTGATCGGCATATAATTCACCATAATTTCAATCATGATTGATACAATAACATCATTTATTAGTGATTCCACCAATAACCTAGTAATTGAATCAACATTACATAATTCATATCAAGATTATCACCTAGGGTTAAGGGGTAAGGGTCATCTTCTAAAAACTAGACCAATCCATCAAGATATATCATAAATAAGTTAATATAAAAATTAATTTATTCATAATATCCTAAATAAATCATAAAAAAATTAATTTACAATATCAAATTCGTATTGGATGACAACTCACTTGAAAACCCAACATTTGAAATCAATTTGATGGAACCCTTTGAGAAAAGAAGTCTCAAAGGTGAAAGAGATCTCATACCTTAATAATTGTTTAAGATTGATGGATAAACTTGACTCTTTCCATCCCTTAAACCCTCCCCTAGCTTGGTATTCAATGGAGTTCTTCAGAAGAGAGAAAGAAGAGAAAAGGAAGAGAGTTTGGATTTGTGAGTTATTAGAGGTTAGATTAGTCTAATGGGGTTGGGGTCTTCTATATGGGGTGTTAATTAACTTAATAAGACTTCACTTAATCCTCAACTAACTACCTAACCCCTTAATTAATTAATTGGAACAAAGTAAAAACGTGCAGTAAAGTCAGGCCCTCATAGACGAGACCTCGACCAACGGTCCGTCTGTGAGTCGACGACTCCTACCTATTTCTGTGCTACACTTCGTCAATGAGTTCAGAGGCTGGTACAAATGGAAAATATCCAAAATGGCTAAGTTTTGGTCGACGGATGGCATCGACGCCCCTTCGATCCACACACGCCCCGTCGACTCCCCCCATAGGTGCACACTGCCCAGGCAGTGCTTTTGAACCCAAAATGAAAGGGTCCTCCTTAAGGGATCTTGGTTGGTCCTTGGGGAGTCTTACCTGGAATATTCTACCATGAATCAACTCTAACACAAGTTATATACTCTTCCACCGAATTTCAAAAATTTCCGACCCCTAAAAGCTAGGGCTAAGGCACGCTAGTACCTACTTGAACTAATTTTTGGACGTTCTTGGACGTTTTGGTTTCTAGACTTCCTCAATGACTTATATTCATTAAATTGGAACTTAAAATAGTGTCTAAACCTTTTGAAACTTATGTTATGCCTAGAAACACGTCCTTGATTTTTTGAAGTGTTCACTTATCTGAGTATTAAGGGTTGTCTGTTTAAAGGTGTGAAGGGGGCAATAGGAATGTTACCTTAGTATTTTTAGCCTAGATAAGAAGTTTAAGAATGATTCTATTTATGGATATGGTTGATTAACTTAGATATAATCTAACCTTAGGTAGTCTTAAGGTTATTTAGGTACTCTTGAAGAGGATTATTTTAAGAAGACATGATCTGATTTACTTAGGTAAGTCTTTGGTTAACCTTTGGGAGGAAGTGTCATATTAGTTGTTGTTGTATTAAAGGTGGATATTGATTTCTTCAGTGTGTTGCTAAAGGGTTTATGGTGGTCGCTTTAGAACTCACCAAGTGGACTAAAATGCACACCTTTATAGGAGGATCCATGTTTCTTGTTATGGTGTATTGTACGTGTATATCTCTTATGGTTTCTCTTCAGGATCACTTAGGTGGTTGCTAGATAGGGTTATGGGCGGTTTCTCTTTGCTTAACTTAAGTGAAGTCTTAGATAACTTTTAGTGAGAATGTTGCATGCAAGTGGGTTCACTGTAACATTAAAATATTCATTGTAAAGCGTAGTAGTTCAACTGTGAATTGTCTAAGTTTACTAAAGGTAATTACAAATGTGAAATAATTGTGTTTTTATGTGATATATTATTTGTTTCTAAGGTGTTAATGTTATCCTTATAATGATGATATATGTTTTAATCAAAAGAGGCTGTTTCTAATAAATGTCTGTTTCCACGATTTTAGTGCATTTATGCCCACACGTTCACAATGTTTGTACTAAATTCATCATTTTGTTCATGATATAATAAAGGTGTAGGTTAAGTGATGATCGTTGCATGAAAGCTTTGATTCTAGAGTCGTTCAAGCAAAGTTGAAGTATGTCCTCATTTGACTCAACGACATATATATGTATTTTATTTCAGAGTATTGTAATAGATAAAGTATTTTTATATTCATAATGTATGGGCTGTGTCCAAAGTATTTTTGAGTTTAAGAATGACACATGTTGAGACTAAGAGTTTCTATGATTTTAAAATGAAAAGATGTTATATGATATACGTGAAAAAAGTTTTGAATACGCACTACTTTTCATACTTGTATATGCAACGAATGATACAGAAAGGTCTTGTACAAGACCTGTGAGAGGTCAAATACGCCGGTCCATGATTCGAGAATGACACTTTCTTCTAAGGCGTGGTCTCGGGTCGTGACAATCTTGGTATCATAGCATAGGTTATGAAAGTGGTCTTAGGAATCAAAAAGTCTCATAAAACCACGTCTCGGTGTGAGTCGCAATAAATCTAGGGGCGAGAGGCTATAGGACGATAGAGTTTCAATTTCGTCATTAATTTTTTGTCGTGCCTATAGAGTTGAGGTTCTAAAAGTCTATTACTAATCTCTTCTCTTGTGTTTATAGGATATTAATACTAGAAGGATGTCCTCTAGAAGGTTGGAAGAAGGAAGGGTAGAAGAGGAAGTTCCTCCTTAAGTTGAGCAAGTTGCTCAAGGTGCTCAGGGTGTTCAAGGTGATCAAGTCCCATTGAAGGTCAAGGTAATTAGGTTTTGATGGTTCCCTAGGACATGAATAATGGGGAGATTAGAGGCTTTGCTTTCTATAGTCCGAGCTTTGACTACCCATGTGAATATGGGTATTGCACCTATAGTGAATATTGTCGAGAGCAGTATGAAATCTAGAATGAGAGACTTTGTGAGGATGAATCCTCCTATCTTTCTTGTGTCTAAGGTGGGATAGGACCCCTAAGAATTTCTTGATGACGTTTATAAGATAGTGCATACCATGGGAGTGACTTCTAGGTAGAAAGCAAAGTTGGCTTCGTATCAATTGAAAGATGTTGCTCAAGTATGGTATACACAATGGAAAGGCCATAGGCCGGTTGAGTCGGGTCCCATAGAGTGGAAGGAATTCAAAGAGGCATTCTTGGGAAAGTACTTTCCCCGTGAGAGAAAGAAAGTAAAACTTGAAGAGTTCATTAATCTCAAGCAAGGCAACATGAGTGTAGAGGAGTATTCTTTGAAGTTCACTATGTTGTCTAAATATGCTCCATCCTTGGTGTCTAACCCTAGGGATGAGATTAATAGGTTTGTGACAGGTGTTGCCGACCTTGTGTAAGAATAATGTTGTACGGCCATGCTACATGACCTTAGCTAGACTTATGGTGTATGCTCAATCCATAGAGGAGTCCAAACATAACAGGATGTCTAGAAATTTGAAGAAGAGTGGACCAAGTGAGCAACATCAACCTAGGTTCAAGAAGAGGGCTCAAAATCAAGATGGACGTAGTTCTCCTTAGGTCAAACTTGAGAAAGGAGGTGGTTCTAAAGATGGAAAGCCTACTTGTGCTTCTTTTTGAAAGAAGTATTATGGGGAATGTCTATTGGGTAACAAGAGTTTCTTTAGTTGTGGTATGTATGGACATAAGGTGAGAGATTATCCTACCATTGAGGATAGAGGAAGAAAGCGTAAGAAAGTTGCTCCTAGTATTTAGGGCAATGATGTTCCAAAGGCGAAGGCTCGTTTCTATGCACTTCAGGCAAGAGGATCAAAGTTGGATGATGATGAGGATGTTGGTAAATTCTTGTATTTCTCTTTAGTGGTATGAGTTACTTCTAAGGGGGAGTATGGTGAGTAGTAGAGTTTTTATTGATTGTCTCGTCTATTCTATTCAACTCAGGTTTGAGCGTAGAAAGTCATAGAAGTATGTTGCATATGCATTATGATTAGGTGTCTTGTTCAAATTGAATTTCATTGAGTCATTGCATTGTGCATTTTATGAAGTTATGTTTATGTTGTAAAGTGTATTTATATTATTTTATCTTGCATATTAGCATGTTTCCATCATGAGTTTCCTAAAAGTTGCATTTTTGAAAAAATTGAAGTATGTTCACTGCCTGGAAAATCTGCTCACTGTAAGATTTTACAAAAAATTACTAATTCAATCTTTGGTTGAAAATTGTTATAATGTGGTTAAAGCTGATGTATATGAATGTGATAATGAATATCAAAATAGTTATTGTTATTTGGAATGAAGGATGTGAATCTTATGGCATAATGAGTTGTAGATTTTGTTTCTAACTTCTTGTTGTGTTGTGATTCTCTTGATTTTATAAAATTGATGTTTTCCTAGATGTTTATATTGCATACGTTTTTATATGGTATGTTCATGAGTTGTTAAGTTGAATCTCTATTCTTGGAAGTGTTCGGAGAGTGGAAAAGTGTCGTTCGAGGATGGATGTTTTCCAAGTGGGGGAGATTGTAATACCTCAAAAATGACTTAGGTGAAGCTAGATCCTAACATGTTTTCATAAGGGTGTAAGGTCCTTAAATGTTCTATAATGTTGTGTTGAGGCAGTGTCTAGAGTTTTAGGTGCATTGGAAGTCCAACGTCAAGGGACGACTAAGACGTTCGACGACTAAGGCACCTATGTGCCTCGTGTGTGGTTATGTTCCATATGTGTGTTTCATGAGATTATGAGGTTCTTATATGAGTTATTATATTTTTATAGGCAGTGTGTTGAGTTTCATGGGGTTTGGAGGTCAAACATCTAAGAACGTCCATGAGTTTGAAAGGTTTGCCTTGAGACGACCTTGTGTGTCTTGGCATGTTTAATCAAGTTTTACATATTCTTTTTGGATGAAATTGATATGGGAGGTAATAAACTCATATACAAACATATTAGGGTTGGAAAGGTCTGGGAAAATATCCCCAACGACCACCCAAGGGTCCATGAGGAAGGACCCAACCCAAGAGCCAAAACTGTCACAACCAGCCCAACCTACGGATGGCAGTCGACGACTCCTGGGTCAATCGACTCCCCGTAGGTGAGGGTCGTAGGTTCACACTTAGGCGTGGGGGAAGATTCAGCAAAGGAACAACCTCAGTCCTAAACCACGGACCAACAAGACGGTTCGTTGGTTGGGAAACTGGCCATCAATGGCCAGGCGTGGTTAGATCTGTGTTCCTGCACAGTTCACTGTAATGTCAAAGGGTGAAATGGTAATTTCATCCCACATACAAATAAGACTTTGGGAGTTTAATTAGGGGTACTTTGGGTATTTTTAACATGTTTATAAATCTTAAATACTTAAGAGGATTGATTATTAAAAATCAAAACCCAAAATCCCTAAGAAATCCTCTAGAACTCCATTGAAGCCAAAACTCAAGTAAGATCTTGGATTGGAGATTTGAGTGGTGATTGTTCATAAAATTGGTGGATTAGTATCAATAAGGTATGATTTTTTATCCTTGAAACTCTATTCATCAGCCAATCTTCAAAGTGATTTTCAAAGAGTTCTTAAAAAATGAGTTTTCTAAATTGAAATCTATCCACGGGTTATTGCATTTAAGGTTTTAAATCATTGAATATCAACTGAATTGTTGTTAATTATATGAATTTAACTCAATTAACCTATGGACCCATGTAATTGATCAACCCTAGTTTTTGACTATTTTATGGGTTAAGTGATATTGTTTTAATGCTTATGAATTCTAGTGTAGTTCTCTATGGTCTATTGAATGATGTAATAATTGTATTCAATTGATGTCTAATTGGTTTTATATTGATAAATCTATATTGAATTGACTTAGATTCATTGAGTATTGTGACTATTTTATTGAATTGATTTTCATGGCCTTGGGTAAGAGCCTTATGGTATTAAATTGGATGATTTAGCTTTGGATTGAAGTGGTGAGAATGGATTGGTGGTAAGGTGCCATAATTCTCATTATTTTATGTTAATTAGAATTTAATTATGCTATAATTGGTATGGTCCACTTATGGTGGCGGTGCTATGTGCTTTACTTGCAATTGATGTGACCTCGTCGACGTTACTTTAGGTATCATGATGATCATGGCCTTGTCAGCAAATTACTTTATATACTATGATGCTTTGCATTGTGTGTCTTGGCATGTTTAATCAAGTATTACATATTCGTTTTGGATGAAATTGATATGGGAGGTCCTAAACTCATATACAAACATATTAGGGTTGGAAAGGTCCGGGAAAATATCCCCAAGGACCACCCAAGGGTCCATGAGAAAGGACCCAACACAAGAGCCAAAACTGTCAAAACCAACCCAACCTACGGATGGCAGTTGACGACTCCTGGGTCAATCGACTCGTTGTAGGTGAGGGTCGTAGGTTCACACTTAAGCGTGGGGGGAGATTCAGCGAAGAAACAACCTCAGTCCTAAACCACGACCAACAAGACGGTTCGTTGGTTAGGAAACGGGCCATCGATGGCCAGGCGTGGTTAGGTCTACGTTCCTGCACAGTTCACTGTAATGTCAAGGGGTGAAATGGTAATTTTATCCCACATCCAAATAATACTTTGGGAGTTTACTTAGGGATACTTTGGGTATTTTTAGCATGTTTATAAATCTTAAATACTTAAGAGGATTGATTCTTAAAAATCAAAACCCAAAATCCCTAAGAAATTCTCTGGACTCTATTGAAGGCCAAATTCAAGAGAATCTTGGATTGGAATTTTGAGTTGGTTATTATTCATAATTGGTGGATTATTAATCAAAATAAGGTATGATTTTTATACTTGAAACTCTAGTCATCAGCATCTTCAAAGTGATTTTCAAGAGTTCTTATAAAAATGATTTTTCTAAATATTAAATCTATCCATGGGTTTATTGCATTTAGGTTTTAAATCATTGAAATGATTGACTGAATTGTTGTTATTATATGAATTTACCTATTAACCTATGGACCCTGTAATTATTGATGAAAACCCTAGTTTTTGGACATTTTATGGGTTTAAGTGAATATTGTTTTAATGCTTATGAATTCGAGTGTAGTTCTCTATGAGCTATTGAATATGTAAATACTTGTATTAATTGATGTATAATGGGTTTTAATTGATAAATATATAATATTGAATTGACTTAGATTCACTTTAAGTATTTGTGTTATTCTATTGAATTGATTTTCATAGCCTGGTACGAGCCTTATTGATTAAATTTGGATGAATTAGCTATGGTTGAATGGTAGAAGGCGTTGGTGGGTAAGGTGCCTAATTATCATTTTTTATGTAATTAGAATTTTAATTAGTATCCAATTGGTAGGGTCCACTTATGGTGGCCGGTGTTCTGTGCTTTCTGCAATTGATTGTGACCCTCGTCGACGTTACTGTTAGTATCATGATGATCATGGCCTTTGTCGCAACTTTACTTTAATATACTATGATGCTTTGCATAGTGATTTATGTGAAGTATGATAATATCTATCTACATATGATTAAGGTGAAAATATGTGTCTTCAAAGTGATTTTCAAAGAGTTCTATTCATCAGCCAATCTTCGAAGTGATTTTCAAAGAGTTCTTAAAAAAAGAGTTTTCTAAATTAAAATGTATAATTGAATTATTGCATTTAAGGTTTTAAATCATTGAATATTGATGAATTTAACTCAATTAACCTATAGACCATGTAATTGATGAACCCTAATTTTGACTATTTTATGGGTTAAGTGATATTGTTTTAATGCTTATGAATTCTAGTGTATTTCTCTATGGGATATTGAATGATGTAATAATTGTATTCAATTGATGTACAATTGGTTTTATATTGATAAATCTATATTGAATTGACTTAGATTCATTGAGTATTTGATTATTCTATTGAATGATTTTCATGGCCATGGTAGTGCCTATGGTAATTGAATTGGATTATTTGCTATGGATTTGAAGTTGGTGGAAAATGGATTGGTTGTACGGTCCCTTTATTATATTATTTATGTTAATTAGAATTTGAATATGTTAAATTGGTATGGTCCATCATGATGGTGGTGCTATTGCGTTACGTACTTGCATTTGATGTGGCCGTCGTCGACGTTACTTTTTGTATCATGAATGATCCTGACTTGTCAGCCGCAATTACTTTTATATCCTCGGATGCTTTGCATAGTGATTTATCTGTGAATATATAATAATCTATCTGCATATTATTAACGTGAAAATAGTGTTTCTTCTATTGATGTTATTAGAGTAATCATGTTAGATATGACTATGTCTTAATGTGGGTAGGCTTAGAGTTGTAATGCATGATTATTACTACTTGAACATTGTCTATGATGGTATTTGATTATGTTATAGAGTATGTATAATGATTTACATAAAGATGATAAGGTCAATCCTGTCTTCAATGAATATTCTAGTGTAATAAAGAAAAACACACCTATGTTGTTGTCCTTATTTTGGTAGACTTGTGTCCCTTACTTGATACATGTATGAATGATCTGTGGATATGAGATGTATTGACTAGGTAAGATTAGTGCACCCTTGTGATGTATGAATGAATGATATGTGAGACCTTAAATGATATTAAGAAGGTCATGTACATGGAACCTTAAACCTAGTGGTAAGGTTATGAACCTTGAAGTCTAGAGCCGTAATGGGTATCCATCTTGTATGAGTGATGGACTTAATTTTTTTTGTCTGGAACGACATCATATCATCCTTAGGAAAGTCATTAAACTATCCTCTTCGCCAATAAAAGGTAGCCTTAGTGGACCTCTTTGGTACGGTGAATGTGATTGGGTTATGAACTAGATATGGAACCTCTTCATGTGATACTTTAATGTGAATTACTCTATGAGAACAAAGTCTAGCAATGAGTGAGTATGTTATGGGAAGTAGATCTACTTGAGACGGAGTCTAGAGTATGAGATATGTCCTAGTTCTACCCTTGGCAAGTAGAACACCCTCCATCAGAGTAGATTATGACTCCCGATTCCATGTTTATATATAATAGTCTATGTCGGTTATTGCCAATTCTCATCATATGAGATACCTACTAGTATTGGAGAAGTTCTATGATGTTTAGGTGGTGGTATGGAACGCTATCTAGACATTGCACAATAGGCTTTGAAGATGTTAGTGAGATTCCATCAGTATTCTCCAAGACCATTATTTGAATGTCCTTTATATAATGAATGTCTCTTAAATGAAATAATGAATGTAATGAATTAAGTTAAGAAAGTAGATTAAATAAGTAAGTACTTATCTAGAGTAATTAAGGGTTTTCTAGTTAATCTGTGAAGGGGGAATTGGAATGGTCACTTCGTATCTTACCTAGAGAAGTCTTAAGAATGACTCTAGTTAGGGAACATGGTTGATTAAGTAGACATGATCTAAGTCTTAGGTAGTCTTAAGGATTATTTAGGTAATCTTGATGAGTTAAATCATGGACGTTATCTTTTTGATTTACTTAAGTAAGTCTTTTGATAACCTTTGGGAGGAGAGTGTCATATTATGTATGTTGTTGCATTAAGGTTAGAATGATTCTATATTAAGTAGTCTAAAGGATATCTAAAGTGTGTGTGAAAGGGATTTTATGGGCGGTCGTTTCGCAACTCACTCAAGTGAGACTTAGAATCACCTTTGGTAGGAGAATATCATGTTTATATGTGTGGTGTATTATAAGTGTGTATGTCTCATTATAGGTGCTCTTAAGGATCATTTAGGTGTGTCTAGAGAGGGCGTATGGGCAGTCTCTCTTTGTCTTACTTAAGTGAGTCTTAGGATAGCTTTTACTGAGAATGTTACATGCAAAGTGAGTTCACTGTAACATTAAAATAGTTCACTGTAAAGCTTAAGGCACTTCATTGTAAATTGGCTAGGTTTACTGTAATGGTATTAAAAATGTGAATAATTGCTTATGTGATATATTATGTGTTTCTAAGGGGTTAAATGTTATTTTTATGATTATGATATGATGTTTTAATCAAAAAGAGAATGTTCCTAATAAATGTATGTTTTCGTAATTATATACATTATGCCTGTCACGACCGGATTCTATACCTCAGACGAGACCGGCGTCGTTGACCTCTCAGAGGTTGCAGACAAGCCTACATATGTCATTCTTACTTCATCTAGGTTAATTTTAGCCTAAAAATTTGAAAGTTTTTGTTTCCTAACAAGCTTACTAAACATTCTATTACATATATAATTGTTCACCATCAAGCATCTAACATTAAGATTATCAAATGAAAGAAATAGTTCGTAGCTGCAATAAATATGTACTTGCCAAAACGACAACAATACAAATTGTGAAATGAAACACTAGTGGAACATGCTCCACTAGCTAAAGCCTACATCTAAGCTAGATAATAACAGAAGACAACCTCGAAAGCATGAGGGTCTACCAAGTCCGAATGAAAGCTCCATGTTCGGATAGCTACAACGTCGTACTGTAAGATCTAGCGTCCACTTGTGTCTGCACCTTAAAGTAGATATTTGTATGAAATTAGTACACACTTGTACTAAGTATGGGTATATGCAAGCACACACCAAGGACATGCATGAGAAAGAATATTTCTTTCCTAACAACATGATTTATGGTAACTCAAGTCAGTGGAGTTGCTAAATTTGGATTTGGAAAGTCATGCCATGAGTGTAACATGCATCATCAAACTTATCATTTTTCAAACAACACATAACATATATCACATAGCACATATCATAATTCATATAACACATAACATTGTTCATATCATTCATTTGTATGCCATTAGACCTTGGAATCATTGACTTGAGACTAAGACTTCCCAAAAATGAGGGCTCAACATATGGGAAGTCAACTAGGGAGTCTGCTTTAGCAAACACATAGTCTGTTTCATTCATTCATACGTTCTTTATTTCATTTCATTCATGGGACAGTGTAAACACCAGCTATACCTAGGATGTAGTTTATGACTTTCATCGGGATCGTTGTGCAATGACCAAGAGTGACCTAATGTCATTACTTGAATCTAACTTACCTCTTGATTATCCTATCCTAACACCTTCGGTATCATTCATTTCATTATGTGCATCATTTGAGGCAGACCTCATTCATTCATTGGGAACTTTAACTTTAACTGACATAGATCATGTGAGCATCATGAAATCCAATGTCATGAAACCCCACACCGAAAAGAGGTGGTATCACCTGCCAAAGTGACCCAAAACATGCTAGTGTACATGGGAATTGAACCCCGCCATATCCTTATATTGGCAGTATAGGTTCGAAGACTAGGAGATATAAGTAGACCCATACCCGGCATGCTGGACAGTCTCATCTCATGAGAGTTACGTGAACCTCCGCCCTTCTCTAAAGAAGGCATCACCGCTCATAGCTAGTCTGTCGGTGCTCAGTATAAATTTTCATTACATTCGACTCATACGTCAAGGAAGATGGCTTCTAGTATGAGGACATCATAGCTCAATAGATGGTTTCTCATTTCATTATTAGTATTTAGTGTGTTAATTGCAATACTTTTATTAGAGTGTTCATAGAGACTTGTCTCTTCAATAACTTTATACTCTCATAGGTGAGTACCTTTTGGTAACATTTAATTAGGCTCATTTGAATTGCTCTCATCTTTTACATTAGCCTCATATCATGTTGTCACCACATTCATTAACTTTAGAACATTTGTTCTTCATAATTACTCATCCCTTTTTACGTGAATATTTATTTCATCATATGCCAATGCACTTGGCCATTTGGTGTGTTTCACACTCTTACTTACCCTTCTAGGGCTTCATCATTTCATTGTTCATTTCATCCTTTCATTGTTCATTTCATCATATTCTAATGGACTTGTCCATTTGGTGTATTTAACACTCTTACTTAACCCTTCTAGGGTTTCATCAATTCATTGTTGATTTCATCATTTCATTGTTAATTTCATCATATGCCAATGCACTTGCCCACTTAGTGTATTTTACAGTCGTACTTAACCCTTATAGGGTTTCATCATTTCATTGCATACAACACTTATTTTTAAACGTATGCTAGAGTATGGGTCTAAACATACAAGCCATGAGGCTTCATCCATAGTTCGCTTAAGTGATTCATATCTAAGTTATGCATCTTGTATGTATGCCAATATCTCAATTTAGATCTAAGTAGGTCGCATTATTCTTGAACATTTAATTCACGTATGACTTATGTATCAATACTGAAATTTGGGCAAGGGAACCCAAGTTCGAATCCCTTGGATAACACTTACCTTTTTCCTTGATTTTCTTTTTAGTCCTCATGACATTGGGATCGAGCCCCAACATCAACATTTCTTTATCTATATAATTTCTCTCCTTTGGCCGAGGGATTGTGGGTTCGAACCCCCACAGCCCCTTTTTATTTTCCTATCTATTTTCCTTGCCCATTTCGCATTAAGAAGGAGGTTGTGGGATCAAACCCCCACAACCTCTCTTTATTTTCTTTTATTCTTTCTTTCTCCTTTACTCTCCTTCACAAACTTGAGGTCGTGGGTTCGATTCCCACTCCTAACATTTCCTTCCTTTTATTTTTCTTTCACTTTACTCGCTGCCTGGAGGTTGTGGGTTTGATTCCCACACCACTCATTTTATTTTATTAATTTTTGTACTCTACATTTTCAGCCAGCATACCCCATATTGTTTCCCCTTGACCCCATTTCCCTTTTTACAATTTTAAGGCAGTGTACGGGTGAGGTAACATGTTCGAATCCTGGTGGCCTCATCCCTTTAAGTTCAAATATATTTCTAGAATTATTCATCATTATTTAGCATAAACCAAACTTGTAAGTTTAATGGAATTTAGTCATTTTTTTAGCGTATTTTCACCAACATTTTCGCTTGAAATCTTAGGGAATTTCATAGATCATTTAACACTTTTTGGGGTGCATTTCCATATATTCTTTTATCCAAAATATTGATACTCAAATCAGCCACACTTCCATTTTCATGAACATCACGATTTACATAGATTTATACACGTAAAATGACAACCAAAACATTATCAAATTTTAAGCCTTTACCCAAGAACCTCATTAACAGTAACATACTTGCACACACACACACTTGCACACACACACACCACTTGCACATAATATCGAATGCATAGTTTTATTCATACGATTTCAAGTACACAAGCATAATCATATTCATCACGAAAGCATAACATACACCTAAATCTACCAGCAAACATAACCAATCTACGATTCACTGGGAGCTGATGACAGGGGCATGCAAAAGGGAAACAATCCTAGTTTTTGAATGAATAACCTGAAACTTAAGGGGTCTCTTGAGAAAGGGACCAAGAGAGAAGAAAACCCATACCTTTTTGACGTTAAACCCTTGACTTTCTGCCCAAAAAACCCTTCCATGAACACGTCTAAGCCTCCTCAATGTCAACTCCACTCGAATGATACCTCCCTTAGCCTAGTGTGCGATTAACATTTTTTTTCTTGTGATTTCATGTGAGTTCTTACACAGTGTGAAGAACTCTTGGTTTAATTTTATGCTTTTGTATCTTATTTTGTCAGAGAATTTTTTTTAATAAAGAGAAGAGAGATTGAGCATGTGAAGGGAAGATAAAAGTGAGAGAGTTAGGGTTATTTAGGATTCGAGTCGAGGTTGGACTTAGTCAAAGAAGGTAACTTAATTATTTTAAAATCTGTTTTTATTTATTTAAATAAGATAATGAATAATAATATTAATTAGTTTATTAATCAATAGCTAAATGAAAATCAATTACTTCATTGGTTACACCTAGCGTTCGAACCCTGGTGAAGCAAGACTTCCCTTCAAGAGCCTCAATTTCGGCTCTCCTCCTCATTTACCCCTCCACCTTATTAAGTTAAAAAGTAATTATATGTTTGAGGAGTAACGACCGATATACCCTTAGCTAGAGAAAAAGACCATTTTACCCGAGACCCTCCCAAACCTAAGATTTCCCTCTTTTTAAAGCCGGTAGAGACTCCTTCGAGTAAATTTTCGTATTTCAAGAGCCTAAATGGTTGGCCTGTCTTATGGAACCAACCTTTCCTAGCTCAATAAATCCCCAAGTTTAGTTGGAGGGAGTAACGGTTTTATGGCCACTGGGCGTCGGCTCTAACCACGCAGGGGGGAAAACGTGCAGTGAGGGGCGGGGGATGGAGTGGTGGTTTGAAATTTGAAGCGGTGCCTGCGAAGGCACAATGGTCTGGGGTGGAAAATGTGTGTGGCCTATTTTGCTGGTTCGATTGTTTGTGGGTGTTTCTTGTTCCCTCGTTTCTTGTGATTTCGTCTGTCCTTTGTGGTTTTGAAAGGTGGGGGCGGTGGGGGGGGGTGCTGTTGGGGGTTTGCATAGGTGCTTACGGGTGCACATGTGGTGGGTAGCTTGCCCCCGTTCCTTGTGCGAGTCCGGGTTTACTTTTGTCGGTTCTTTCTTTTTTGTTGCTTTTGTTTTTGAAATGTGTTATGTTTGCAAGGGGTTCCCCCGTCTGGTTCTACGCGCATCAATCCGTGTGAACCCTGGTGTAATCATAGGCATTCTTGACACATTAAGTATCACTTAGTATTTCCATTTTTACGGTTGTTACAATGCCATACTTAGAACAAGTGTTTGTACTAATTGCATACATTTTGTTATATCTAAAGGTGTAGGTGATTGATGAGAAGGACCATGAAGGAATGCTTGGATTCTAGAGTCGTTCAAGTAAAGTTGAATTATTTCCTCGTTTGACTCGAGGGAATATATATTTATTTTATTTCAAAGTATTGTAATAGACTAAGTATTTCTATATTCGTATTGTATGGGTTGTGTCCCAAGTATTCTTGAGTCTAAGAATGACATATGTTGAGAGTTAGCGTTTCTATGATTTTACTATGAAAAGACATTTTAATATATTCATGTGAAAAGTTTTAATTCCGCACTACTTTTCATACTTGTATATGCAATGAATAATACAAAATACAATACCTCCGAGAGGTCAAGTATACCGGTCCACCATTTGAGACTGACACTTTCTTCTAGGGTGTGGTCTCGGGTCGTGAAAAGCTTGGTATGAGAGCATAGGTTATGAAAGTGGTCTTAGGAATCAAAAAGTCTCATAAAGAGACATCTAGTAGAGTTTTTACCATCGGTGTGAGTCACGACACATCTATGGGTGAGAGGATATAGGACGATAAAGTTTCACTTCCTTCATCAATCTTGTGTCGTTGCCTATAGAGTTGAGGTTGTAAGAGTCTATTCCTAATCTCTTGTCCTATGTTTATAGGAGATGAATACTAGAAGGATGGCCGCTAGAAGGTTGGAAGAAGAAAGGGTAGAAGAGGAAGTTCCTCCTAAAATGGAGCAAATTGTTCAGGGTTCCTAAGGTGATGAAGTCCCTATTGAAGGTCAAGCTAATGAGGTTTCGGTGGTTCCCCCGGACATGAATAATGGGGATATTAGAGAGGCTTTGCTTGCTATAGCCCGAGCTTTGACTACCCATGTGAATATTGCACCTAGAGTGTGTTGTGGAGAGCAATATAACATCTAGATTGAGAGACTTTGTGACGATGAATCCTCCTATATTTATTGGCTCTAAGGTGGCGAGAGGCCCAAAGGAGTTTCCCCCCACCATTTTTTTGTTTTTTTTGGGGGGGGGGGGGGGGGGGGGGTGGGGGGGGGGGGGGGGTGGGGGGGGGGGCGAAAATTTGGGGGGGGGCGGGGTGGGGGGGGGGGGGGGGGGGGGGGGGGGGGGGGGGATGGGGGAAAATAAAAAAATAAAAAGGGGGGGGGGGGGGGCGGGGGGGGGGGGGGGGGGGTGGGGGGGGGGGGGGGGGGTTGGGGGGGTCCGGGGGGGGGGTAAGGGGGGACTGGTTGTTTGGGGTGGTTGGTTGGTTGGGTGGTTTGTGGTGGGTGTTTTGGGACGCCTGTGGGGTGGTACAAAAAATGGGACATAAAAAAACAAAAAAACAAAACAAAAAAATGAAAAAAAAAACAACAAAAAGAAAGCAAAAAAAAAAAAAACAACAAACAACGGGGGGGTAAAAAAAACCAAAAAAAAAAATCCTCTTTTGGAGCCATTTTTTGAACCAACACCAAAAAAAAAAAAAAAAAAAAACACAAAAAACAAAAAAAAAAAAAACCAAAATTTGGGGGGGGGGGGGGGGGGGGGGGGGGGGGGGGGGGGGGGGGGGGGGGGGGGGGGGGGGGGGGTGGGGGGGGGGGGTCGTGGGGGGGGGGGTGGGGGGGAGGGGGGGGTGTGGGGGGGTGGGGGGGGGGGGGGGGGGGGGGGGGGGTGGGGGGGGGGGGGGGGGGGGGGGGGGGGGGGGGGGGGGGGGGGGGGGGGGGGGGGGGGGGGGGGGGGTGGGGGGTGGGGGGGGGGGGGGGGGGGGGTGGGGGGGGGGGGGGGGGGGGGGGGGGGGGGGGGGGGGGGGGGGTGGGGGGGGGGGGGGGGGGGGGGCGTGGGGGGGGGGGGGGGGGGCGGGGGGGGGGGGGGGGGGGGCCAACAACCATTTTTTTATTTTTTTTTTTTTTAAAAACAATTTTTTCTTGGGGGGGGGGGGGGGGCGGGGGTTGGGGGGGGGGGGTGGGGGGGGGGGGGGGGGGGCCCCTTTTTTTTAATGGGGGGGGGGGGGGGGGGGGGGGGGGGTGGGGGGGGGGGGAGTGAATCTAGGGAGTAAACATAGTGGGGCCTTCGTATCAATTGAAAGATGGCTCAAGTGTGTACACACAATGGAAAAGCAAAATAGGTCAGAGTGAGTCGGGTCCTATAGATTGGAGGAATTCAAGAGGCTTATTGGAAAGTTACCTTTCCCCATGAGAGGATTAAGTAAACGTTGAAGAGTTCAGTAATCTCAAGCAGTCAACAGGAGTGTGGAGGAGAATGCTTTGAAGGTGATATGTTGTCTAATATTCTCATCTTGGTGCTACCCTAGGGATGAGATAAGTAGGTTTGTGATGTGTTTGCTTTTTTTTCCAAGACCTTGGAAAAGAAGAATGTTTTGTACGCACATTGAGTACATGGTGATTTGTTTGACCTTAGACTTTGAGACTTATGGTGGATTGCTCAATCATAGAGGAGTGCCAATACTTAATAGGATTACTGGAGAATTTTGAATAGGAGTGACCAAGTGATCGAGTTTAGATATCGGTCGAAATTATATGGAGTCTCAAACCAGTATGGACGTAGTGCTCCTAAGGCAATATCGAGAAGGTTGGTGTTCTCAAGATGGCAGCCTACTGGGCCTACTTGTGGAAAAGAACCATTATGGGGATTGATATGGGTTTTACCGGGAGTGCTATTGGTGTGTAAGGATGAGAAATAAGTTAAAGATTGTCCTACCATTGAGTCTAGGGAAGAGAGTAGAACGTGATTTAGTATTTAGGGTATGTTGTTTCCCTAAAGGCGAAGGCTCGTTTCAATGCACTCCGGGCAAGAGGATCAAAGCTGGATGATGATAAGGATGCTGGTAAGTTCTTGTATTTCTCTTTAGTGGTATCAGTTTCTTCTAAGTGGGGGAGTATGGTGAGTAGTGGAGTTCTGAATGATTGTCTCATCTCTTCTATTCAACTCAAGCTTGAAGTAGAAAATCATAGAAGTATGTGCATGTGCATTGTGTTTAGGGGTCTTTTTGAAATTAAATCTCATTGATTCCTTGCATTCTGCATTTTATGAAATTATGGTTATGTTGTAAAGTGTATTTATATGATTTTATCTTGCATATTAGCATGTTTCAATCATGAATTGCCTAAAAGTTGCATTTTTAAAAAAATTGAAGTATATTCATTGCCAGGAAAATCTACTCACTGTAAGATTTTGCAAAAATTAAATAATTCATTCTTTGGTTGAAAATTGTTGTAATGTGGTTAGAACTGATTTATATGAGTATGTTAATGAATATAAAAAGATTTTTTTTCCATTTGGAATGAAGGATGTGTGTCTTATTGCATAATGAGTTGTAGATTTGTTTCTAACTTCTTGTTTTGTTGTGGTTCTCTTGATTTTGTGAAATTTATGTTTTCCTAGATGTTTGTATTCTATAAGGTGTTATATGGTAGGGTCATGAGATGTTAAGTTAAATATCTATTCTTGGAACTGTTCGGAGAGTGGCAAAGTGTCATTCGAGGACGAATGTTGTCCAAGTGAGGCAGATTGCAATACCTCGAAAATGACTTAGGTGAAGCTATAGACTAACACGTTTAATGAGGTTTAAGGTGGGGATACAAAATTGTCTATATGTGGGAAATTGAGCAGCGTCTAGAGTTTCTAGGTTCATTGAAGTCAAAACTTCAAGGGACCCAGATAAGACGTTTAACGACTAAGTCAACCTATGTGCCTTCATGGTGGTTATGGGCCTAAGGGTGGGTGTTTATGAATTCTGAGGTTATTATAGTTAGTTGTATAGTGTTTATAGGCGTGTGTTGTTCCCTGGGTTGAGTTTCATGAGGTTTGGAGGTCAAACGTCCAAGAACGTCCATGACATTTAAAAGGTTTGCCTTGAAACGACCATGTGTGTCTTAGCATGTTTAATCGAGTTTACATGTTTGTTTTGAATGAAATTTATGTGGTAGGTTCTAAAA
This sequence comes from Solanum habrochaites, assembly GCA_027704765.1. Classification (NCBI taxonomy): domain Eukaryota; kingdom Viridiplantae; phylum Streptophyta; class Magnoliopsida; order Solanales; family Solanaceae; genus Solanum; species Solanum habrochaites. Next base: position 21,430 of record JAKWJA010001193.1, read on the forward strand.
TCATATACGAACATATTAGTGTTTGAAATGTCTGGCCAAACATCCCCAAGGACCATCTAAGTGTCCTTGAGGAAGAACTCAACTCAAGATACAATGTTGTCAAAACCAGCCCAACCTACGGATGGAAGTCGACGACTCATGGGTAAATCGACGCCCGTAGGTGAGGGGCGTATGTTGAAACTTAAATGTGGGAGGATAGTCATCCAAGGAACAACATCAGTCCCAAACCACGGACCAACAACACGGTCTGGTTGTTGGGAAACGGGTCGTCGATGGCCAGGAGTGGTTTGGTCTGTGTTCCTGTGCAGTTCACTATAATGTTAAGGGGTGAAATGTTATGTCATCATACTCCAAACCAATACTCTGGAGGCTAATAGGGGTACTTGTGGATATTTAAACATGTTTATAAGTCTTAATAAATCAAAACCCAAAATCCCTAAAAAAATTATCTAGTACTCCATCGAATCCAAAACTCAATGGAAGTGCTTGGATTGGAGATTTGAGTGATGATTCTTCATCAAATTGGTGGATTATAATCAATAAGGTATGATTGTTGATCCTTGAAACTCTACTCCTCTGCCAATCATCAAAGTGATTATCAAAGAGTTCTTAAAAGATGAGTTTTTTAAACTGAAATCTATCCATGGGTTCTTGCATTAAAGGTTTTAAATCATTGAATATTGATTGAATTGTTGTTAATTAGATTATTTTAACTCAATTAACCTATGAACCCATGTAATTGATGAACCCTAGTTTTTTACTATTTTATGGGTGAAGTGATATTGTCTTAATGCTTATGAATTCTAGTGTAGTTCTCTATGGGCTATTGAATGATGTAATAATTGTTTTCAATTGATTTCTAATTAATTTTAGATTGATAAACCTATATTGAATTTACTTAGATTAATTGAGATTTTTTATTATTGTATTGAATTAATGTTCATGGTCATGGTAAGGGCCTTATGGTATTGAATTGGATGATTTAGCTATGGATTGAAGTGGTGAGAATGGATTGGTGGTACGCTGACCTAATTCTCATCAAATCATAATAGAAATGACCCTTGATTCTAATATTAAATTATTTTAAACAAAAGATAACTTAAAAACATTTATAAAAAATAACAAAATTTAAGAATGGAAGAGAGTAAAATAAGAGTGGCGAGATAATCAAATGCCTTTTCAAATTATCAACAATCTAGTTAGGACCTGATGCTTTGATTTCAGATTATAATTTTGTATATTAGGAATTTCAAATAATGAATTAAATTTTTTTTAAAATGTCAAACTTGATTGATAGGTTTGTATTTTTTTTTAAACATAAGACTCTTCATTTTAAAATTTGTAAAAAAAGACTCATGTTTGGCATAAAGAGATTATTCCTACCATTTGGATTTCAAAGCCCTCAAGCAATTGGTGAATTAGAGACTTGATCTTGAAATTCTAACTTGACTTCTTCTTCTTCCTTAGAGAGAGAAATTTGAGGAAGACTTGATCTTCTTTTGAGAATTTTAGAGAACGAATTAAGTTAGGTGATTTGGTGATTTAAATCCTTATATATGGTTTTGGTTAGAAGGTAAAACGACATAGTATTATGTTAAAACAATTGGGAAAGACCCAAAACCCGTGACTTAAAAGATGAGGAAATGACCTCAAGGAAGCCTTCACAAGTCGCCTTAGACCACCACAACCCGTCTACCGGGTCATGAATAAACTCTACCTAATGGGGATTCACTATTTCAGGTATAACACTTTATTTCCGAGCTTGGAATTAAACAAAGTCGGTGGCGTTGGAAAGAGGACTCAGAGATCTTTTATTCAATAGGTCATAGGCCATTTAATTCATTTTGTGCTAAAAGATATGATTGTCTGAAGTTGAACCTATACTCTAAGTTTGATAAACACCCTTCACGGTCCGTGTGAGGGCTTCAGGGTCCATTTAGACATGTGTGGTCCTTGACCAGTGACTACGGGAGAAGCCCCTCCTGAGTAGTGCCACTGGGCGACCGTATGGACTGTATGTCAACCTCACTACGGGTCGTCTAGGCGTCTGTGGGACGAACAAAGTTTTTGGAACACACCACAAGTGCCCAAATAGATTGTGGTTCCTTACACAGTCCGTCTAGGGCTTCGTGAAGGGTTCCATGGTCCACTTTTGGGTTCTTGATATCCTCGTTTGACCCTTTTCTAACCATTCTCTAATCCTAGGTGTCACATTTTTCCCATAATGTACCTCAAGGTTTCATGATCTGTGTGCACAGTTACATTGATGCCCAACAAATATGATCCAAACTTCTCGAATGCAAAGACTACAATAAGCAGTTCTTGTTTGGTTATTGTGTAGTTATTTTGAGCTACAATCAAGGATTTGCTTGAACAATATTTGTGATGAAGAATATTCTCAGGCCTTTTCCATAACACTCCACGAATTCATCCTCTTGAAAGATGGTTGGTGCATTACACAACCCAAATGACATCCTCTTGAAAGCAAATTTCATATTTGGGCAAATGACAGTGGTTTTCACTTGGTATTTCAGGGCTATAGAGATTTAATTATAGCCAGAATACCCATCCAAAATGCTCTACCAACCTTTACTAAGAAGATGACCTAACATTATGTCCATGAACTAAATTGGGAAGTTAACTTTCTCTATACATCCCTTCAACTAGTTATATCCATGCATAGTTTCCGACAAGTAACTACCCTCACTAGTATAAGATCATCTTTTCATTGGGAATAATAGTGATTCATCCGTTTTTCGGCATGAACTGAATAGGAGGTCTCACCCAATTACTATTAGAAATTGGATAAACCACTCTGACATCCAACCATTTGTTGATTTTCTTTTTCACAACTTCTTGCATTATCAAATTTAGTCTCCTCAGAGTCTCAATGCTCAATTCACAAAACGGTATGAGTTGGATCTTATGGGAACAGATGCACAGTGGAATGCCTATGATGTTAGCAATAGTTCATTTAATCTCCCTCTTGAATTGTCTCAACAGCGATATGAAAGTCTTCACTTGACCTTTAGTAAAATCAACAACAACGATGACACGATGAAAAATATTTTTTCCCCAAAAACCACATATCTCAAATAATATAGGAGAGCTTTTAGTTCTAAATTTAGAGTCTTATCAATAGATGGTTTTTCATGTGGAGTTTCCTTATTGTTTTAAAGATCCAAATCTAGTTTCCTTGGTGCATAATATGTCACGCCCCGAGCCTACACTCTGGGCGTGGTTGGCACTCGAAGACAATTGTTGGCCTCGAATGGACCCTTGGCCTAGCTTAGTTACTCAATGGAAGACTTAAACACAAGAGATAACTCATGAAAATATCTTAAAAGTAATAACTTAGACAAAAAGTGGAAACTCGTGAAGCCCCTAGAACAAAAAGGGATATCGGGACAGGACCCTCAATCATCTTAACAATTGAAAATTAGAAAGCAGGAGATGTAAGATGTCCTTTGGAATATATATATATATATATATATATATATAAAGCTTGTAAAATTGTGGAAAACAACTTAGTTCATTAAAAATGCAATAAAATTTTTGAGTTTACTTATATAATGAAGTAACATAGTTTTTGTGGGAGATTCTCTAACCAACAACCACCACTATGAGCCTAAGCGGTGATACATCGTCTTGCCCACGATGCCAGATTTTTCCATACCTTTTCATCACATAAAACTACTTAACTTAGTGGATCCACTAGCTTAACTTAAGTTATCATCTACAAAATATTACACTTTAATACCCATGATGTCTACATGCATGTTTTATAAAGACTTGAGTTAATATAAACTTACATCCCCATATCGGTGCTCAATACTACTCTAAAAAAATATACTTAGCTCATTTATTTTTGAAAAAACTTCTTTCTGTGGTTTGAAATAATTACTCAAAGACTCTCTGGGAATCGATGTTCTCGTTCTTGCTCAAATGTGAAAACATTTATAAACTCTCAAGGAATATGTAGTTCCCGTATAATTTTTTGAGAAATGAACTCAACCCTTCATTCCTTAGTTAACTTGAAACTAGAGTCTTAACAAAGTTAAAACATTGTTAAAGACTCTTGAAAACTTTAAGAACTTTGCGTTGACTAACTTCTGAACCTCTAGACTTGACTCTTTAACTTCTTTGACTTTGATCTTAACCTTCCTTGATTTGGATTATGGATTCAAGTTTCACTATATCATGTTTATGAATGACTTCATGATGTTTAGTAGTACCTTAGAGTATTGGAATCAACTAGGAAACATAGGAACATCACTAAGGAACTAGTACGAAAAGATGGGGGAAGAATAGGGAGAATTAGCTCATATAGCGCTCTGAGAGGTGCGGGGTACCAACCCTCAAACTTGAGAGAGAAATTTGGGGCGCTCAGGATGAGGCGACGCACCATAGGACAAAGTTTAGAGGAACTTTTTTGGCGCTCTAGTAGGCGCAGCGCCCCAAACCTTGCCTAGAAACCCTCTGACTCCTTTGTTTTTCATCTCTAAACCCTCTAAACTTCCATGGTTCTTTCCCCAAACACTTAGAACATTATTACACTCAACATATTATAGATTTAACTTAAAAAATCACCCGAAAACATGAATCAAATCATCGAGAAACTTCAACAACACAACCATCAAGAAGTCAAAGACACTTTCAACAACGTTCCTCAAGAACTCGCTTTCTAATATTCAAAGACTCAAATTCACTAAATCAAAACATGGTTGGCGCGTGGGTGAACTAATTCAACACTATTGGATCTCACATACTTTATAGCGATCACCCCCGACAAAATTCACACGCAAAGCTCAAACGTTCTTGGCGATTCTTGATCCCTAGCTTGAATTCTAATTTTTCTAAAATGAATAAAGTCTTCTAGACTTGACTCTTTAAATTCTTTGACTGTGATCTTAACTTTCCTTGAATTGGATTATGGATTCAAGGTTCATGATCTCATGTCTATGGATGACTTCGTGATGTTTAGATGTACCTTAGAGTAATGGAATCAACTAGTAAACATAGGAACATCACTAAGGAACTAGTATGAAATGACGGGGGAAGAATAGGGAGAATTGGCGTCTCTGGCGCTCTAAGAGATGTGAGGCGCCAACCCTAAAACTTGTGAGAGAAATTTAGGGCGCTTTGGCTGGCGCAACTCACCTGAGGCCAAAGTTTAGAGGAACCTTTTTGGTGCTCAGGCAGGTGCGACACCCTAAGAATTTCCCAGAAACCCCCTGACTCCTTCGTTTTTCATCTCTAAATCCCTTAAACTTCCATGGTTCTTTCCCCAAACACTTAGAATCTTTAGTACACTCAACATATTATATATTTAACTCAAAATTTCACCCGGAGATATGAATCAAATCATCAAGAAACTTTAAAAACACAACCATCAAGAATTCAACAAAACTTTAAACAAAGTTCCTCAAGAACTCACTTTCGTAACATTCAAAGACTTCAATTCACTTAATTGAAACATGGTTAGCGCGTGGGTGAACTAACCCAACACTATGGGATCTCACGTATCTTGTAGTGATCACTCCCGATGAAATTCACACGCAATTCTCATTTTTCTTTTGTCTCTCTTCTCCAAACCCCATCTTCAATTCTATTTTTTTTTTAAATTGAACAAAGTCTTCTAGAGTTGTACAATGAATTAAGGTGTCTAGAGAATCATATGTGTCTAAAAAGGGGTTAAAATATGTTATATAAGTGATTTACACTATGTATGATTGATTTCAAGTCATTTGGAAGTCAAATGTCCAAGACGTTTGATAGTTAGTCCTTGAGGCGTGCATGTGTGTCTTGGTGTGTCTTGACATCATTTACGTTTTCATTTTGTTTAAAACTTATGTGTAAGACCTTTGTAATTTTAATGAGTATATTTACGTTGGAAACGTCCGAGTAGGACTCACCAAGGCCTCCACAAAAGGCCCTCAAAGAGGACCCAAAGTTTGCCTAGACACTGCCTTGGCAGTGTCTACTTACGACCCTCAATCGACGTCCAGTAGGTGTGGTGACGCCCCGTCGATGGGTGGGCGTCGTCTCACACTTATTTTTGGATACAAGGCAACCAATGTCGATCCTCAGTCCCAAATGATGGCCAGCAAAACAGCTCGTAGATGGGACTAAGGGGCGTAGGTTGATCCATCGATGCAGCCTGCAAGTCCAACTGCATGCGCAGTGTTTCATTAAGTGTTGAATTTCCCGTCCCTAAATTTCTATAGACAGTTAATTTTTGCATTTTTGGGTACATTAATTTTATTTATAACATAAATTACCCATTCCCAAATTCATTCCTTCAAATCTAGACTTTCCTCCAAAAATATCCTCTCTAGAAACCTCCATTGAAGATGGAGCTCAACAACAGCTTGGAGCTTTGATTCCCATGGATTCTTCATGAAGATTTCGTGGTTCTGTCCTACATTTGGGTATGGTGATCCTTCATATTTATATAATCTTCCATATAAAGAGCTCTTTCTAATGTTTTCAATGAATGTTCATGATCAAACTTCCTAGTTTTCAATCTATCCATAGGTTCTATCTCAAAACGTTTTCAAAAGCATGTTTATGATGAATTGATGATAATGTACTGATTTTGAAGTCAAATTCAATCAAATTTCATGACAAACCCATGTTACCTCCAATTCTTAAATTAGCCTATACCATGGGCATTGTGATCTCGATTACGTGATTATTAAAATTGTAATCCTACCATGTTAAATTGATTATAGATATTATTTTACATTCATATTTATGGTTAATTGTTTATGATGATCCATGTGGATCAAGGTTTGGTAGTTTGGTAAGAATGACCTACATTCCTCCACATTCTATAGATTAATGATGTAGTGTACTTGATATGATCTTGATCTTGTTGTGATTAATGCATAATTTCGATTACGTTAGTGTACATTTAGCTAATGCCCCAGATATGGATTGTTGATGAAATATGGTATTGATCAATGATTATCAAGGCCTTGGTGATGTGGTAAGGATTAACTTATATTACTCTACATTCTATCGATTGTTAAGATTTATGTTGTAAGGGTTGTGTCCCTATTATACTCTAATGATGTTGAGTCTAGGATAGCAAAAGAGACTAGAGTCTTTAACTATGTATTATGATATTTTAAATATAATGGAAGTGATGTCCTAACATATGATGTGCTATGAAAGTTTTAAATTTGTCCTAAATTTACCTATGAAAATGTGATGAATGATTTAAGTATGAGGATATAAGACCTTCCAAGAAGGGTTTTTTTTTTTTAAAAAGTTTTAAAAACCCCCTCCATGGACTTATAGGAGGTTATCCCCGGGTCATGAAAAATGTGTTGGTATAGAGCATGAGTTTGAAGTGGTTTAGATCCAAATATCATATTGCCACGTCTAGTTGAGTCTCGATCATCGGTGGTGAGTCACGACACATCTATGAGCGAGAGGCTATAGGACAATAGAGTTTCCCTTCTTGATCAATCTAATGTCGTGCCATAGAACTTAAACCCTATAAGATCTCTCTCTTATGTTTTCTTGTTGATATACCGTGGTTTCACGGTATTCGTAATGTTTTTTTCTTAAATTTAGTGTGTGTCCAAAAGCCTTTTTGTATTAATTTTTATGTAGGTTCTCTTCTTTGCAGGAAAATCTTTTAAAAAGTGAACGCGGGAAGTTTTGAGCAAGAAATGCAGAGAAAGAAAAAGTACCACCTACGAGCTTGTGGCCGGTCCGCGTGCCTTGTGACAGTCCGTTTAGGTGGCATCGTAGTGAAGTAAGCTGAAGGAAGAGGGGAATTGACCAAGTGTGGGGTTACAAAGTGCATTGAAGGACCGTAGTAGCCATATGGTCCGTAATGCTGGTTCGTTCGTGATGATCAGCAGAAGTAGTCCCGTACCCAAATACAAGCAGTTTAAATGTTATGGAACGGAGGGCCCTCGAGGGACCGTTTGTGCCTTGTGCCTGTGACGACCCGTCATACTGCCGTCGAGGGGTACTGAAGACAGAAGCCAGAAGATTTGCAAAGTATGGGACGACGGAACCGCGTTTGATTTTTGATAGATTTCAGCAAATTCGAGTCCCTTCTTTTATTTGGTTTTGTATACATAGTTGTTAAAACCTCGTTTTTGGGGAAGAGAATTTTGTTTGTTAGACTCTTGGTTATTAGACACTTTTATGTTAGACTCGGTTAGTAGATTATTTAAATTATTACAATTGGATGTACACTTTTTCTTCTGGAGTTGATTGTTGGGGATTGTGTCGATTAATCAGGAAATTTTTAGATTTTATTCTTCCATTGAAGTAAGTGCATGAATGAATCTTATTTATATATGATAGTGTGATTAGGATCTGGGTAAACTAAAACTCCATAACTAGGGTTGTGGGAACCATAGAAATAATGAGGTAAAACTAACTAAAATAACAATTCTAGAATAGTAAAAATCTGCATGTATTGATAATTTTTCACATTTAAAAGTTTTTAAGGGATGGGCCAACGTTAGAACTCGGACCTTAATGCTACTTTCCGACCAAGGAGTGAAGATAATAGGAAAAGAATTCTCAACATGAGATTTAGTGTTATACTATCGAATAGGCTAGTATTTGATGGTACGAGATAAAATAACTTAGTCAAATATTGAATACATGGCTTATTATAGGTAAAGGTAAGGGTAGTATAGAACACACGTTAGCCGGACCAAGGTGCGGTTTTAAGTGAAATTTTCTTGATGCCGGACCAAGGATTTATAAATAAGAATGAATCACTTGCAGCAGATACTAGGAAAGAATTGTTATAGTTAGAATTATTCAAATTTGGAACTGTGGGGAAACACGTAAACCCTAGTACTTTTGTTAATTGATTAAACTCAAACATTTGATCGGTGTAGTGGTCGACTTTTAATTTAGGTAGTTATTTTATGCATTCTGGAAAATAAAACCCCCCCCCCTGTTTTCTTATTGTCTTTGCTTTCTAAGGAAAAAATTGACTAAATAATAGTCATAAATAAATTGAGTTAAGTCGGAACTATTCAATTGGAATGATCCACAACCTCATTAGTGGGTTCTTTTATTGATACGACCGCGTACTGCTATTTGAGAAGAATGCTTGAGGTAGCGTAATCAATTGTCAGGGTCTTCTTAGATGTGATTGTTGGATGGAAGGTGTATCTAATATGATTGAGGGAGAAAAAGTGAGTGTGTGATGGACTATCTTGGTTTATGGTTGTATGATTATGTGTGAAGGTGACTTTTGGGAATCTTTTTAGGGATATGATGACATTGTGGGCTAATATGAGATCTATGTGGTGAAAATGACATGTTGGTGTGATATTTATATATGATATGGTTTGAAGATTATTAAAGAAGTGTTAGTTGAATTGATCTTCCTTTTTGGATTTATAAGTGGCGTGATGACTTTGATGTGTGATGATAGTATATGTATGGTTGATCTTGAATAATAGGGGAAGGTCAAATTAACTACAACTCCCCGTGATAACCCATAGAAGCTGATAATATTCTTTAACCCCGACCACACCTACCTTATTCTTCAATTACACCCCCCCCCTCAACTATAAACTAAAACTACAGACGCATGCTACCTTAAGTATAGTTTAAATGGTAATGGTAGCCCTTGTATATGTGTAAATGGGTTGATGTATTGCCTTAATGTGTGATGCCTCTAGTTGCCTGCATGGAAATGGAGGCTTGTATAAGCTTGATCTAAAATGAGGGTGCATGGTTTGTTTGTAGGGTGATGATGGGTTTGATGAACTATAAGTTACATTACAGTAGGCTTGAAATAAAGAAGAGGTCCTTACGTTCGAAGTCTCCGCTATTGTTTCCCCTGGGTTTTATGACATTGATGTAATGGTATAGTTGAGACATTATGTGTGGGCGCCGTCCCCCCCCGCTAAGCCCGGACCCTATATCGATGCTTATGGTTTTATTGGGTTTTAGGCCAGAGGAATGTGAAGTTGAGCCTTCAAGATTCTCTTAAGTGGCTACCCTAAGTGGGGGATGGTGATGTGAGTAGCAAGGTTTTTGATACTTCTATCTTGTCCTTCAATTCTTACTTGAACTTGAAGTTAAGAGTTTCTAATAGCTTGTTCATGATGGGTGTCTTGCATGAAAGTATGAGTTGCATGTTCTCCATATGTTGAGTATGTCTTAGTTGACACTATGTTAAGCATGTTTTGAAGATTTTAAATCGCATGAAAAAGGATTTTGATTGAATTCATGATTTCTCATGTTGGTTGTGCATCTTGCTATGTTAGTTATGCATTTAACTTCATGAGATATGGTAAGAAGCATGTTTGAAGTCACTCTTAATGTGTAGTATTTATCCTCATAATGAAAATTTTGTGACTCCTTGAAATGAAAATGATGAGTATGTTCAAAATTTTATGACTTTTATGGTTTGGAAAGCATGATTGTAGGCTCACTCTTGCAAAGTGAAGGCATGTCTAGCTAGTGTCCTTGTGTGTTCCTATAAATTGTGAGATTTTCCCCAAATTGATGCTTGCTTATGAAGGCTAGTGTTATGCTAGAAATTGAAATTTTGTGAAATGACTTCCTATTGTGGTAATGTGTGTGGTGTGATTTACCATTTTGACTTCAATATGAAGAAAGTTTGAGCATACTAAGGTTAAGAGTTGAGAAATTCTCATTTTTACAGTGAATTGACTCTGTGCCTTGCTTGGTTAAGGACTCATGAGACATGTAAATGTGTTGAGGAGAAGTACATTCCTCCATAGACACAACTAAGCATGGTATGGTTTAGTATGACCTTCATGGCACTAGGTCTAATTAATAAAAATCTGTGCTGATTCACTTAACTCAATTTTATGTGCATTGAAGTATGAGTTCTTACTTTCTTTTTGAGGAATGTGGAATCTGCCTATCTGTAATCATACATGATGAGATCTTAATTAAATGCAGTGTAATGACCATGTTATGATTAGGAGGAGGATGTTCTTACTATGAACATGAGTGATGCCTTGTGATTAATGCATTTTGAAAGTGAGTGAATAAAAGTTTGTGTTTTCTTGTGTTTCATTGAGTGATAAGTGGCTTAGAGGTTAGTGTTCCTTGTAATGTGGTGCATTGACCTCTATGAGATGATGTTATGGAATGTGTGATTTTATTTGTTCTAGTATTCATTGTGATAGTCCTTGGTTGTGATTAAAGGTTCCAAGGTCATTCGAGGAGAATGTTCAAGGGGGGGAAAATTGTAGACCCAAAATGAATTAAGGGGTCTAGAGACTCACATGTGTCTAAAAAAGGGTTAAAATATATTAAACAAGTGTTTCACAGTATGTATGATTGATTTTAAGTCATTTGGAAGTCAAACGTCCTAGGCGTTTGAAAGTTAGTCCTTGAGGCGTGCATGTGTGTCTTGAGATGTTTTATGTGTTATTTATTGTTGAAACTGATGTGGAAGGTATTTAACTTGTTAATTAGTATATGTAAGTTGGAAACGTCCAGATACGACTCCCAAAGGGCCTCACAAAAGTCTCTCAAGGAGGAACCAAAGTCTGTCTTGACACTGCCTTCCAGTGTCTACCTATGACCCTCAATTGATGCCTAGTAGGTGTGGTGACGCCCCAACGATGGGTGGGCGTCATTCCAAACTTAGTTTAGGAGAAAAAGCAACCAATTACAAGACTCAGTCCCAAAACAGCCAATAGAACGGCCCGTTGATGGGCCTAAGGAGCGTAGGTTTCTCTGTCGATGCAGCCTGCAACTCCAACTGCTTGTGCACTGTTTCATTAAGGGGTGAATGGGAAATTCACCTCACGTCCCTAAATTTCTATAGACGGTTAATTCATGTATTTTTGGATATATTAAGTTGACTTATAACATGAATTACCCATTCCCAAATTCATTCCTAAAACAAGACTTCCCTCCAAAAATATCCTCTCCAGAAACCTCCATTGGAGATAGAGCTCAAGAACAACTTGAATCTTGGATTCCCATGAATTCTTCATGAATATTTCGTGGTTCTATATTGATATTATTGATAAATTTTCAGTATTGATCATTGATAATCAAAGAAAAGGAGTTTTGGTATGATTGTTTTACCTCTCTACTTCTCTATAGAAATTGCTAGATAATTGGCCTTGTATGGCATTGTGTGGTATGGTCCACTTATTGTGACGCTCTTTACTTTATTTTCATTGTATATGGATGTTATCGTGGCCATTAAGGCAATTGTATTATGAAAGTGTGGTGGTGATGATCACCAAATGTGATGCATGCCTAGTCTTCCATTCTAGTTGTGATCTAGGTTGTACTGGTCATGTAATATTCATGTGAATGACTATGTTAGGGTTGGTTTAGGTTCTGACAATGATGAAGTATAAATGATGAATTACCCCATAACTACATACCCCTACATGAATGTGTGATTAGCTATGGTTAGGAGTCTTGAATGCAAGTGTTGTATTGTCTCCTATGCTAAATTATGTTGTGCGGTCTATGCTAGAATGTGTATCATGGTCCTAAGAGGGTGGATGCCTCAAGGTGTTTTTGATATCAATTAAGTAATCATGTTGACCAAAGTACACATACTCTCACATCATGCATGCTTACAAGTAGTATAGGTTCATGGTGTCTAATGAAAGGGTATGCTCATATGCACTTGTATCTACTACTATGCATGTAATTTATATGTCCATGAAGTGTGTTAATTATACCTTAACTAGGATGACGTGATTGATAGGATATATGTATGGGATAAGGGTTGGGACTTGTCTATGCATTGCACATGTGTGCCTTGATAGGATAGTTCCTAGGTTGAGTTTTTTTAATGTACATGAATGTGAATGCATGATTATTTTAATGTATAAACATGTGTGGTCTTAAAGTGTTGTGTGAAAGGATTTCTCACATATATGTTATAACAAAAACACAAATGTGTGATGATACTACTCATTAGAGGGGCCTTGAAAGGTTCTCAAGGTCACTGTTGAACTAGATGGGGCAGACAATGCTATGTACATATGAAAGGACTTCTCACATGATTTAGGTTAATGAAATCTCATCTATGACCTATGAGCTAAGATTATGAGGGGTTAACTCTCCTAAGCCTAATTTTATAAAGTAATGTTAATAAAGGCTTTCAATAAAGGGAACTTAGCTTAGGACCAAGTGAACTTAGATGAGGGGTGCCCATTCCCAATGTGGGAAGACTTGTTCACCATAGTCCTCACGAAGTGGATAATTACAATGCCTCAATAGGCATAAAGAGGGTTTCCATGTATGCCTCCAAGTTTCATAAACTATGCTTGCCCCATTAGGATCTAGCAAGTGATATCACTTAGTATGGTAGCATGTGTTAATGTTCTACCTTGGGTAGGTAGAGCAACTTCACTTGGTGTAAGTCTCTACAATACCAAATTCCATGTAGCACCCTGGTTTATGTGTTGGTGAAGTATAGAGTTTCCCTAAAGTAAAAGGACAATAGAGTAAAGTAAGGACTTTAAATAGGAGTAACCTATGGAAGTTGCTTAGTGTAGGTTGGGGGTTTATGGGACTTCACCTATGCATTGGCCCACAAGTAGCTCTGACTGAAGTTCTACGAAGCGTGTTCTATCAATGCATGTGACTATGTTATGTTCCTTGTTAATGGCCTTGTGGCCTTGTTGTGTGTCTACTTGTTGTATGATATGCCATGTAGAGTTCTCAATGGGTTTAAGTGTGAGCTGTGGTTCACGTATGTGCATGGATTATGGATTTTGGACTTTATGAATGAAGGTTCTTGCTTGGATGAAGAAGTTGTCTATTATGTCTGTTGAGTTATAAAGTGAATGGTTAATGCTTGTGGTTCTTGATTAGGTTTAACTTATATATGTGAGGTTATGGGGCTTTAACATGTCCATGGCACTAGTCGACCTAGATTTGGGGTCAGAGAAGGGTCTACAATGTTTCTAGTGAAGTGAAGATAGGCATATTGCAAGTCGGGCTATGGTCAATGCAATTATGTTGAGATCCGTTGCACTAAGCGATGTCTTGTGCATGTTACACTTCTATGAATATATGTATTGGATTATTAAGGTTAATATACGAGTACCTTGAGGCCTTAAGGTGATGCATTGCACTAAGTATCACAAGAGGATTACTTGGGAAGATACGAAGTTAAGGAATTAAGAATAAAAAGGGTTCGCTGTAAAATGAGATAAGTTCACTGTAAGGAAAAAGGAGCTTATTGTAAAGTGATCCTAAATGTGTCAAAAATGCAACGTGTGATTTTATATGATGTATGACCATTGAATATGTCTATATGAAGTATGTGAATTGTATAATGCTATTGTATCAAAGCTTTATGAGGTTTTCACAAAAAGGCATGATGCATGGTTTCAAGTAAAATGACCCTTTTAAATGTATGTTTTTGCATGGTTAACATACTTAGTGCATTCCTGACTTACACCGTTCTCTTTCCTTTTTAACACAAAGTGTAGGTTAGATGCTTATAAAAGATGTCTGTAATGGGAGGCGCTTTGATATGTCATTCCCAAGATCAAGGAAAGGAATTCCTAAGTCCAAGGATTTCCTAAGTTTATTTCTGTGAGTTTAATTATAAATTGTATTATGATTTATGTGTAAGGGTCGTGGTCCCTATTATTACTCTAATGATTTGAGCTAGGATGGCAAAAGAGACTAGAGTCTTAAACTACTTTAAATTTTATTATGATATTTATATATTAATGGAGAGTGATGTTCTAGCATATGATCGTTGCTATGAAAGTTTTCAATTTTCGCTAAATTTACCTATGAAAATGCGATGAATGATAACTATGGGTTTGTGTAAAACCTCCAAGAGGTCAAGTACGCCATGTTACTTCTAGGGGGTGCTCCTCGATCGTGACAAAACTTGACTCTTTAACTTTTTTGACTTTGATTTAAACTTTCCTTGAATTGGATTATGAATTTAAGGTTCATGATCTCATGTTTATGGATGATTTCATGATGTTTAGATGTACCTTAGAGTATTGGAATTCACTAGGAACATAGGAACATCATTAAGGAACTAGTATGAAAAGATGGGGGAAGAATGGGAAGAATCGGCGTCTCTTGAGCTCTAAGAGGCGCAGGGCACAGCCCTCAAAGTTAAGAGAGAAATTTGGGGTGCTATTGCTGGCGCGATGCACCAGAGGCCAAAGTTCAGAGGAACTTTTTTTGCACTCTGCAGGCGCGGCGCCCCAAGCGTTTACTAGAAACCCCCCAACTCCTTCGTTTTTCATCTCTAAACCCTCTAAACTTCCATGGTTCTTTCCCCAAACACTTAGAATCATTAATACACTCAACATATTATAGATTTAACTCAAGATTTCACCCAAAAACATGAATCAAATCATCAAGAAACTTCAACAACACAACCATCAAGAATTCAATGAAACTTTCAACAACGTTCCTCAAGAACTCACTTTCTTAACTTTCAGAGACTTAAATTCTCTGAATTGAAAAATGGTTGGTGTGTGGGTAAGCTAACCCAACACTATGGGATTTCACATAACTTGTAGAGATTACCCCCTACGAAATCCACGCACAAAGCCCAAACGTTCTTGGCGATTCTTGATTTCTCTTTTTTTTTCTTCTCCAAGCCCTAGCTTGAATTCTATTTTTTCTAAACTGAACAAAGTCTTTTTTTTGCCCCAATTAATTTATAAAAATGAATTAATATAATTAGGTAATTAAAAGACTAACTTGCCCTTCCCAAATCCGAATTAGGATTTCTTTAATCCAACAACATAACTTCTTGAATGAAAAGGCACAACTATTTATACAAAAACCCATCTATGGACACCTCACGCAACTTGGAGGCGTTAGAATTGATATTCCAAGATCTTTCAACCATATTGGAACTAAACAACTCATCCTGACATACGACGCGCCTATATGATCGTTTGAAGTTGACTAAAACCTCATTAACTACCTTAACAAATTCGCCAAGATACACCCCATTATATTTTATAAAAAAGTAACTATTTCCAAATTTCAAATTCCTTACTAATCTTTCTAGATGCAAGAAATTATATCATGAAACCTTTTGATACCCTTGAGTGCAACAACCATTTTATCATTTTAGCAATGTTCTCTCCTCCAAAATTCATTACCACATAGGCTAACGCCCGAAAACCTACTCTTTCTTCAATCAACAATTCCCGCTATTCCTTCATAATCAAATTCACAATAGAAACCACCTTAATATATATATTATTTAATTTGAATAAAATTTGTCCTTTTTCCATATCAACTAAAGCACGACATATAAGAATGAATGGTATTCCTAAGATGATGAGAACTTCAGAATCCACCTCACAGTCTAAGATCACGAAGTCTACATCAAATATGAATTTCTCGTCGTTAACCGAAACATCTTGAAGGACACCAATTGGTTTCTTTACAATATGAGCATCAATAAATTGCTGCATCACAGTCATTTTTGGGTGCTCCCAAGCCTATCTTCTTGAACACTGATAGCGGCATCAAGTTAATGTTACTTCCAACTCACATAGGGCTTTAGAAAAATATATTGAACCAATTGTACTTGGAATGGTAAAAGCTCCCAAATCCTCTTTATTTGCATTAATGATATAGTAGAAAAGGTGCGACAATATTGAAACTTGTTATCCTCTTCAAAACTGATTGTGCTCTTTCTAATCACTAGATCTTTCATTAACTTAGCATATCATGACATACATTTTAGTGTTTCAAGCAAGGGAACGATGATCAAGAGTTGTTTCAATCTTTGAGGAAAAGGAGAAGGATATTTTTAGATGATTCCTCTATTTGCCCAATTTGATATTGTGGCTTCTCTACTTCTTCAATTTTAGTGACTTATAGTTTCTTCGCATCTTTAATTATAGTTTGCATAGAAGGGGAACGATTTTCTTTCCACCTCAAGTAGTAACTACCATGCATTGGTCATCATTCTATAGATTCTGGATCATATTATTAGGGAGTGTTCCTTGTTGGCGTGGATTCACAGATAAAGATAGTTCTCTCAAATGCTACTCAATTTGTTTGATGAAAATTGCATATGATTCTACGTTTGTCCTAATGCTTGATAGATCAGTATGCATCTCCTTCATTATTATCATAAGTAGAGTTAAATCTTTTCATCATCTTGGACATCACATCGTGTTGTTTAAATTTTATCATCCATGTCAATTCCCTTTTAAAATTTATGATCCATCCTGATTCTTCTTGTTGTTACAACCATTCCGATTGTAATTGCTATCGCGAGTATAGTTCCCTTACCAATTGAAGTTTTTGCAGTTCCAACCTTGATTTTCTTGACCCTTGCGCTAATTAGTGACTTATGGAGGCTTGGGCGATTACTCTTGGAACCCTCCCCCCCATCTCTATTTATACGGACATACCAGACAACAGATGCGATAGCGAGAAGGATAGATAGAGAGATAGAGATAGATATAGTATAGATATGATATATATGTGCAACTTAATGAACACTCCTCCTTTAAATATATAACACAATCCAACCTATTTTTTTTAACAATTCTACCTTTTGATGCATATCTCGAGTAGCATGGCGTGAGTTGCTCATACCGAGAAAGAGCTCTTTGTGGTGGTTGTACCTCTGGTGATCCATGCTTTATTATTTTAGGTAATCTTTTCAAGTTTATATACCAAATGCAAAAATGTGTTAGCTTCGAATGATCCTCCAGTAAGAGTATTCAACATTGCTTACCATTGTCATCCAATCCTCTCTTGAAGAACTCCTTGAGTGATTTATCATCAATTCAGTGGTTCAGAAAACTTCTCAAGTATCCTATGAATATTTCCCATAAGTCACTCACCGACTACCAGATATATTTGCGAAGTTGTTGATTTTATCCTTAAGCTTCAACTTCTTTAATAATGGGAAGTATCTTTCAACGAATAATTTTTGCAAGTTATCCCATGTGGTGATTGAGTTATATGGAAGCTTAGATAGCCACATGATAGCATCGCCAGTCAATGATGATGGTAACACATGTACCCCATAGCATCTATGTTGAAGTCTGGCCTACCCACACTACTATTACAAATGCGGGTGACTTTACTCAGATGAGCATATGGGTCTTCAGATGGTAGATCAACAAACAACCCTCTAGATGTAAGAATTTGCATCAGGCTGCTAGTGATAATGAACGTATGTACGGGTGTCACTGGAAGTACGATACACCCATTGATCCAACCACATTATGATCAACCCCGTAATTATCATGCATATCTAGTACTATCCTCTCTCTGATTGGAGGTTGATCGTGCACTATCACAAGGTTATACATCTCCCACACCCAAAAGCCAGGCTCTATGATTACCCTCGAGTCCCTCTCTGATTTGATTAATGTTGATTCCTAGATTCTTGTCACATCCGGTGTTGAACATCCTTCACAATGTTTTATTTATTTATAGATCGAAAGTGGTCATGGAATTGCCTTGACTCGTGTTATTGGCATACATTAGGTTGACTTGTTTAGGTGGAATAAGACGAGGGTCATCACACCTTTTTTTTGAATCGTGACAGCTACAATGGTTGTTGGGTTATGGTTCAGACCATATATAAGGTATATTATAATAATGTACCATGCTCCAAAAATAATTTTGCAAAATGATGTATATTATATTGATGTATTTGTCATTATTAATGATTGTGTATAATTTTGTACAAACGATAAAAATTGTACAAATAATGTATCCACATTCATATACATTGTTATCCAATATACATATATTGCATAACAATGTATAAATATTGTATAATTGGATATAAATAATGTATAAACAATATGCATCCACAATATTATACACAAAATGAATAAGAAAAATGACCCTTGATTCTAATAATAATTTATCATAATGAAAAAATCACTAAAACATATTTAGAAACAAATAACAAAATTTAAGAATGGAAGAGAGTAAAATAAGAGTGGAGGGATGATCAACCAGCTTTTCAAATTATATCGTTAGGACTTGTTGCTTTGAGTTGAGATTATAAATTTGTATCCCAAGTTTTTCAAAAAAAATTAGGAATTTTGAATTTTGAATTATGATTTTAATTTTTTTAAAATGTTAAACTTAATCTATAAGTTTTTATTTTCTTTTAAAAATAAGACCTACCATTTTAAATTTTGTTAAAAAAAAGACTCATGTTTTGATAAAAGAGATTATACGTACCATCTGAAATTGCTCCATAGGTGACCACTATCACACCAAGAAGTTTAAAGCCCTTAACATTTGATGAATTGGAGATTTTATCTTGAAACCCTAACTTGACTTCTTCTTCTCCTTAGAGAGAGAAATATTTGAGAGGATGACTTTATTCGCTTCTGAAAATTTGAGAGAACGAATTGCATTGGGTGATTTTGGGAGTTAAAATTCTTATATAGGTCTTTAGGCAGAAGGTAAAACGATGTAACATTATGTTAAAACAATTGAGAAAAGACCCAAAACCCCTGACTTAAAAGCTGAGGAAATGACTTCAAGGAAGTCTTCACGGGTCATCTTGCACCACCACGGCCCATCTACCGGGTCATGAAGAAAGTTTACTTAATGGGTCTTCACTATTTAAGGCATAACTCTTTACTCTTAGTTTTAAATTAAGAAAACTCAGTGGCATTGAAAATAGAAATCAGAGATCTTTAATTTGATAGGTTATATGCCATTTAATTCATTTTGTACTAAAACATATAGTTTTTTAAAGTTGAACCTATACTCTAAGTTTGATGAACACCCTTCACATTCCGTGTGGGGCTTCACGGGTCATTTAGACATCTATGGTCCTTGACTAGTGACTAGGGTAGAAACCTCTTCTAAGTAGGCCACTTGACGACCCCTTGGATGGTCTGTCAACCTCACCACAGTCCATTTAGGCGTTTGGAGAACAGATACCTGCCTAGGACAGGTTCAAGAACACACTACGAGTGCCCAAATGGAATGTGGCCCCCTATCTTAGGGCTTCGTGAAGGGCTCTTGGTCCACTTTTCAGTTCTTAACATGCCTTTTTGACCCTTTTCTATCCTTTCTCTAATTCGAGGTGTTACATTTTTTCAATAAGGTGCCTCAAAGTTCTATGATCAGTGTGCACAATGACTTAGGTTCCCAACTAATAGGATCAAAATTTTTGAATGCAAAGACTACAACAAGCAATTCTTGTTTGGTGATTGTTTATTTCTTTTGAGATACATTCAAGTATTTGCTTGTATTATATTTGTGATGAAGAATCTTCTCACGCCTTTGATCTAAGACTATGCAAATGGCATCCTCATGAAAGGTTGTGGGTGCATTACACAATACAAATGAATAAATGTTGAAAGCAAATGTCCTATTTGGGTAAATGAAAGTGGTATTCTCTTGGTCTTCCAAGGCTATAAATATTTTATTGTAACCGGAATACCCATCCAAAAAACTCTACCAACCTTTACTAGCAAGACGATCTAACATTTGATCCATGAACTAAATTTGGAAGTTATCCTTCTCAATCCATGCCTTTAACTTGTGATAATCCATGCACATTGTCCGATAAGTAATTGGTCTTATTGGTATAAGCTCATCTTTGCATTGGGAACCATAGTGATTCATCCCTTTTTCGGCACACATTGAACATGGTTCATTAATCACTATTAGAAATTTGATAGGCTTCTCCAACATCCAACCATTTGAAGATTTTCTTTTTTTCACAACTTCTTGCATAAGTGGATTTAGTCTCCTCTGATTCTCAATGCTCAATTCACAATAGGATATGAGTTGGATCTTATGTGAACATATGCACGGTGGAATGCCTCTGATGTTATAAATAGTCCATACAATCGCTCTCTTGAATTGCCTCAACAGCGACATCAAAGTCTTTACTTGACCTCCAGTTAAATCAACAACGTTAATTACTGTAAAAGTATTTGTGTTTTCTCAAAAACACATACCTCAAGTGAGATAGGAGAACCATTAGTTATAACTTCAGGGGCTTATTAATAGATGGTTTTGTTGGTGAGGTTTCCCTATTTTTTTATAGATCCATATCTAGATTCACTACAACAAATATGATATTTATCTACGAAATTATTAGCTACGACATCAAATTTGTCACTAATTATTAGCTTTTAGTGACAAAATTTACTTTTCGTGCTTAAATATATGAGTCACATACTTTTAGTGACAAAACATAAGAATTTGTAGCAAACTTTTGTTCACTAAAGTTATCCACCAAAAAATTATTTGGTGTCATTTTGTTAAGTAGTTTTAGTCACGCATTTAAAGTTATCGGTGACACATTATTTCGTCACTAATATGTATGTAATTCACGAAAAACTATGACATCAACTTCGTCACTAATTATTCTCTTTTAATGACGAAATTTACTCTTGGTGCTTTAATATATGAGACACATAATTTTAGTGACGAAACATAATCCGTGAAAAAGTTTTTCCACTAAAGTTTCCCACCAAAAAATTAATTGGTGTCATTTGCTAAGTAGTATTAGTCACGAATTTAAAGTTATTAGTGACACATTATTTTTCACTAATAATGTATCTAATTCATGAAAAATATTTTTTGTCTTATAATTTATTAAATTTTTTTACCCAAAAAAAATATTTTGTTACAATATCGACAAATTAGACTTCGTACTTAAATATTATAAATTTTACTATGAAAATTTATATTTAACTATGACATTAATTTTGTCACTAATAATATAAATAAGTGGTGACAAATATTTTATTGTCTCTAATAAATCTATGATTTAGTGACAACAAAAAAAATGTCAAAAAATATGTAAGGTGTAAAATAGTGACGACTTAAAATTTGTACTGAATAATTAGACTATTTGCTCCAAAAATAATTCATAGCTAAATACAATTTTTTCGCTACAATTGTTCATAATTACAAGTGACAACTTACAAAGAAGAATAATACAAGTGCTTCATAAGAAGTAGACAGAGTCCATGTGTTAATTGGCAAGTGAAAACATTAAAACAAATGAATTCAGTCGATTTTGTAAAAGTGAAAAAGTTCAATACATCAATTTTCTTAAATAACGCAATTTAAAAAAAAAGATCATTTGAAAAATACAATCCGAGTTATAAGTAATGTGATTCGGCACAGTTCTACCACAAGATCACTAATATTTGTTGGTTTATCACACTACAAAAAAACGATGCTTAGCGACGGATGTTTGCGACGTAATCAATTCCGTCGCTATATAACTACGGATTAGAAACGAAGTAGTCATTTCATTGCAAAATTTACAAATACTTTTTTGAGTTAAAATATAGCAAATGATTGGCGACGGAATATGTTTTTTGTCGCGAAATAATAGAGGGAAACTTTGGCGCCTTAAATTTTGATACAGATTTTGCAACGAAAGAAGTGTTATAAATTTAATAATATATTGAGACGGAATTAATGAAGGACAAGCATTTCTAGAATGTAAAATATATTTTTATGGAATTTAAAATTACATATTGAAGAAAATTTCCGTCTCGTAAAAATTATGTAAATTAATTATAATTTATTTATAGCGCAGCGGTGTATCCGAATTCCGTCCTAAGTTCGTTGCACTAATTTTACCAGTCATCAGTCATTGGAAAAAACAAAAAGGAAACAAAAACTAACAATAACTAAAAATAAAGTTCTATTCTCTGTGTGAAACGTTCCAACAGCTTGGCAGTAGTCTGAAAGCTAAGAACTCCGGTCTCTTCTCCTCTCTTCGGTTTGCTTGAGCGTAAGAATGTAATTTCTCCGGTTCTTCTCTTTCGATTGCTTCGTATATCTCTCCTTTGAATTCTATCGTCGAGGTGAATTGGTGAAATTGTTCCCGTTCTCAGGTCACGGTGAAAATTGCTCCGTTACTTCATCCTCAGGTGAAACGAAGCTTCTACTTGATAACTTCTCTTTTTCATATGTGCGGTGTTAGCTTCTAGTGCGGTGAAGAGGGAGGATTTTGATTCTATTTGGTGAAAAATAACCTGGGGAAATGGGATTGGGTTTATCAGGGAGAACATTAGTCTTCTAGAAATTTTTTGGAAAGTAATTGTTAGGCATATTGATAACCACATTTTGTATACTGACTTCACTCTAACAACCAATAAAATATCGCGGTAAACTCACTTCTAATGGAAGTTCTTTTTCTCCCTAACCACCTAAAAATTGTACGCAGTGTTTCAAAGAAAAATGATACTTGCTATTGATTGTACACATTTATAAGATACTTGTAATTTATTTATAGTATGTTTCATTGAAGCATTGCAGGCAGCTTAGCAAATCTTATAGATATAACTGCTAAAAGTTGATACAAAAAGAGAATCCCAAAAAAAAGATAAAACAGGTTGAATGGATTTAGCAATTAAATTTTGAGATGGAGTACCATATCTCAATTGATTTTTTAAGGTAAATAGAGTGTGTGCTCTATCTATTTAGCATGACAGTGAGATATTGAAGATTTGAGAATGAGGGTTAAATGGCTTAAGTTAGCTTCTACGTTCATTAGCAAAAAAAGAGATTTTCTAATTGTCTTAGTCTCTTCTTATGAAATTGTTTAGTAGAAGCTTCAACGCTAGTTGTTTGGTACGTTTTTTCTAAAAGGTTTTATGTTGTTAGCTATACACTTTATCAGATCTCGATTGAAATGTATGTGTTGTCCTTGTGTCTGTTCTTTTAGTTTTGAAGGATTGAGTTTAACCTTTTTTATAATATTTTACTTTCTTTTGTTATTGGTGTTTTCTTCTACTTGCTCTAATTTCCGATTTTGATAAATTTTTCAGATTATTTTTTGACGCTAACCTTGCTTGCTTCTACATTGGCTTGACGGAAATCTCGATATCTCGAAATAACAGTGGACAGAAGTTCTCCAAGATTTCACTGTCTAGGGTCTTACTTGGAGAAAGGTAACATTTGCTCCATAATCGTCTCCTAGGTCTCCTTTTTTCATGAGATGTTTCGCTAGTTTGTTTTTTGGTCACTGTGTTTGTAGATGGAATTGAATCTAATTTTCTAACACTGTTTCTAATGGATTTTGCTGAATTCATATTAATATGAAATTGGAATTTATCGTTCGTATTAATATTAGTATTTGACGCTTATTGGTTCCTTTGTTGAATCTTTTTTGGTGACTCTCTTTTTGCTATGTCATAGAATCTCTGTTCTTCATTTTCATTGTCTTAAGCCGATGTTTTACTTCAGTTTTGCTACTGTTATGATGCTTTCTTTTCAACTATCATGCTTCAATACCGTTTTGTTTGTCATCAATTTTGTTGACTAAGTCGCCCTGAGTGAAGAACTATAGAAATTATTTTTGTTTTCCCTAAATGCATGTTTTGTTTCTTATTTGAAATGAAATGTGAATGATATACCTTGTGGTCCACATTTTGGCTTGTTACTAACTGATTTTTTGATTTCTTGTACATTTAAACTTTATGAGAACCTGAATAATTAATCGTGGTTGGATTATGATAGTTTGCTTGTCGAGGGGCATAAATTCTAGTTTTGTATGAGTGGAAAATTTATCCAATTTCATGTTTGTCAATAGACTCGCATGAGCGGCAATAAAGTAAGATGTTCCCATGTAACAAAATGTCAGCACAACTTTAGGTTCTGGAATTTTGAAACGATTAACATCAATTTATAACTGATTTGTTGATAACTATTTTATCTGGAAACATCAAGTAGAAAAAAAATATGATTGGTGAGATTTCTTGTGATCAAGATTTGAATGGTGGTGCTACACCTTAATTAGGATATGATAATCCATCTCGTCAAATGATTTTAGATGCAGTTGTTCCTAACTTTCCCCAAGGTTCAAGTTGGCAATCTTTTGACAATACTAAAGATGAGTCGTCTCATCCTTGTGAACCTTCAATGGAGGAATATCCTAATCCTGAGTCCCAAAAATTATATGATTTGCTGCAAGTAGCTGATGCAAAATTATATCCCGATTCTTTCCATCCATCACGCTTGTTTCTCTCAAATGTTAAATATTAAAAAAATGGAAGAACAACCTGTCCCTAGAGAGGTTATAAAAAATGATGAAATTGTTGACAGAGGCTTTAACCTGAAGATAACACAGAGCTGAATAGCTCTATCAGACCAAGAAGCTCATGCGTAGCCTTGGTTGCCAGTTGAAAATGATGATTGTTGTGCATCAAGGATGTATTGTATTAGGGTGACGATGAACACCTTACACTTGCTTCTACATTTTGAGTACATGATGGATTACAAGTGTTATGTAGGGCTCGTAAGAGGAAATTATTCCTTACAGAATGTATTATTTTCTTTTTATTCGTAGATTGCAAAGATTTCTGGCATCTCATTCTACAGCTGTCGCAGGAGATAGCATCATAGCATACAAAAAGGATGGTGTAATGCGTCATCCACAGACTACATTGGCTTGGAAGAAGCACTTTAAGGACAGCTCATCCTTGTTTTGAATAATGAAGCAAGAAATGTAAGCATTGGGATTAATGTACTGATGGTTTCCAACCTTTAGTCATTCTGCGGGAGCAGATACTGCTTCATGGCCATGATTGGTCACACCTTAGATTTTAACCTCAGGAATGTGTATACAGGGCTTATAATGTTCTTAAACAGTCCTTGTTCGGCAACCAGGGCCCAAACAATCCAAACTAAAATTGATGTTTATTTTAGCCTCTTAATAAGAAATTGACTTGTTTGTGAGAGACCAGGCGTGCCAAGCTTTTACAATCTGAAAAGCAAACTTAACCCAGGGCAGTTTGAATGGTGTAAAATCAGTGACTTTCGCAGCATATTCTATGTTTTTTCAGATGGAATACTACAGGTAGTTTTTGCAAGTCGCCCTATTGTATAAAGGAAACATAATCTTTAGATGACCCATGGTAGAAAACATCTGGTTTTGACTTTTCATTGGATGTTTTCTTGAACAAACAATCACCAATTTAACAGAGAGCTGTAAAGAACTTTCTAAAAGCAAGATTGCCAAAGATAACCTCCGCCCCTATAGAACCAGATAGGAAATATTGAATCAAATTTGTATTTGTACATAAGAAATTAACCGGAGGTAGCTGCAAACAAGTCAATCGAACAGTATGTAAGTCTTGCGAATGGAAAAAATAAGAAGCATCTTTTGTCTTTTGGGATTTGCCTTATGTATTCTAACATATTCGACTAATCTTGATTCATGCATATTGAAAAAAATGTCTTTGATAAGGTGTTAACACCGTTCTTATTTTGATGACAAAATCAAAGGAATCACAATCACACGTCAAGATACAGTAAAGTTTTGTAATCGACCTCATTGGCATAAGGATAGTACTGAAAATATCTCAAAGCTATATAATGATAGACACGGAAGCAAGAGTTTCTCTTGTTCAATGGAGGTTAAAGGCTTACATTTCCAGAGGGTATTTTCCAATTGGGTAGATGTCCAGACAAAATGTGAAAAGGATATATGGCATTAAAAGTCATATTGTCCCGTGTTTCATGCACGACTATTTGCCTATCAACGACTATTGCCTATTGCCTTACTAACTATTCCTAGGAATGTGTGGCAAAACTTACAGCAATTGAGCTTATTTTTTCAAAGATCTTACTTCTAACAACAACTCTACAATTGATGACATGGCCAATTAGAGAGAGACCAATCCCACAAATCTGTGGCAAGTTAAAACGTATATTTCCTCCCGGATTCTTGACTCATGGAACATCTTCCTAGACGAACCTGTCCCATAGGAATCAAGGATAGTTGGACCTGTACAATATTGTGGGATGTACCCTTTTTGGGGGGGGGAAAGGTAAATGTACAGCTTATAATATATTAGTGACTATATGCCATATATTTTTATCTTCTAATGTCACGGTGGCATACATGTTTATATTCAGGTATCTAGAACTCATAAAGGATGATTGGACGAATCTGTTTTGGAGCGTTCCTTTTGTGAAGAGTAAAACTTTGACGACAGAGCCAACACTTGTTTTCTCATTATTTTGAACCCGTGTCATGAACTATCAAATGTGTACGTAATGATGATGGTGGGGATAAATAACGATATTGAAGAAATTTATCAATATTCTCCTATCCAGGTAACTATGGGGAGAACAAAAAAAAGGATTTATATCCCTCTCCATAAATAGTCTTCCCCAACCTTAATATCTTAACTAAATTGTGATGAGGATGAGCCTTGTGGGTAATGAAATGTTAATTTTATTTCTTAATTAATTAAAAATATCCTTGAACACGACTTTTCAATGTAATTTTTATTTTGTTGTAATTAGTATTCAAACAACGCGTTTGCAGAAGATTCTTGAATTAATCTCAAGGTCAATAGACGAGAGTCTTCCAAGAATTCCTCTATATGGTTCAAGGAATTTTTTTAAAATTGTGGGAATTAATCTTTTAATACAGTAACATACTTCAATTTAGAGTTTTAAAAAATTTTTCCAAGTCTTACAATTTTTTAAAAAAATCGGTCCAATGCAATCCCATTAAGATGAATTCTTGGTCGTATTCTTGCTCGTGGATCATGAACTAGAACTACTTTCTTCTCTATTTGTGAATTTGGATACAATTTTTTCACACAGAATGGTCATGGTAGCACAAGATCAACAATGAATAGTGGAGTTTTTGTATCTTCAGTTTATATTACTTTTGTTGCTTACTATGGATGGATAAAAGAGATAACACCAGTGGAATACCGTGAATCACCTTTAAAACAAACTATTATTTCAAATGGAATGGTTTGACCCCAACTATGTCATGGTGTGTTGTAAAAGGCACTTCAATACAATTGGTTGTATTAAACCATCGTCGTCGATATCAAAAATATTAACCTTTTATACTTGCAATGCAAGCAACACCGTGTGTTATGTACTTATCCTAACCAGAAAAGTGAAATGATGATTGGGTAGCTGTGATGAATGTCAAACCTCAAAATTTTTATGAATTACCTACTAAGGAGATCGCAATAGTTTTTCAAGTAAATGTTCTATTTCCATTGAAGAGTGAAGTCATGAGATCGATTTTTTTTTGTTTGTTTTTTGTTTTTTTATTTAATTATATAAATATATTAATCTTTATTTATTATCATAATAATATCAATAAATTTTTATAAACAGGTCTATTGATGAGTTTCTTCTCCTCGTAAATGATCCAAATGGAGATTTATAATAAATTGAATGGATGAACCCATTGATGATGGACTTTGCAAGAGAATTATGAAATCCACATTAGTATCCACAGAAGAGGGTATGAAACTGATGAGGATGAGGACGAGTAAGGGAAGAGTTTTGAAGAAGATAGTGACTAGTGCTTGATCATATTGCTAATTTTATTTTAACTAATTTTGTTTGTTTCTGATTTTCATCGATGATATCTTTGTAGTTTGTGCTTTTCGTTTCGATTTAAAGGATAAGCTCTTTGCTCTTGTCTTTGAACTATATGTGCTTAATTTCCTTGTTTCAAATCCTAATTAAAATCTTTGGGATACTTATTGTAATGTAATTGTTAATTGATCATTTTCTTTCATTTGATTGAATGACATTACTTGACATGATGTGTAACCAATCATTTTTTCGATCGTATTAGAAGCACATGATTATTTCCTACAACAAGCTCTTACATGAATGTTTCATATTTCATCGTTGTTCCAAATTATCAACAACAGTGTTCTTGTTTGTGTAAGGTTCATGGCTGAGGCAGAGGTCGTTGAAATCCTCAAGTAGGAGTAATAATGTTGTTGGTGGTAGCATGCCAACTATTTCCAAGGCCCATTAAAAAATTTTCTCGCGAAGAGTGGTACCTGACCAATATTGGAACGTCAACTAAAGTATTAGCCCCATCATCTCTGAGACAACTCCATTACACCAAATGAGAGTACGAGCAGGTTAGGGTCTTCTAACCTTTCTATCTACCTCAGAACATGTTCTTGGTCCATTATTAGTAAATTCATTCTTACTACTGATAACGCTTCTAATATAGTTCATGAACCCTTCACTTTGTTACTTTTCTCTTAGATAGTTACTCCTTGTTACTCGTGTATCTCCAAGTAGGCTAATTTCCTTTTACTTGTGATGGCATAAGCTCTTAAATCTACCATAGACAATTTTGAAAGAAATCTTTTCAGCATTAATTTGGTTCCATGTAATCTCATTACTAACAACAGTGTTTTTTTTGTTACTAGGTATGGCTGGAGGCAGAGGTCGTGGACAATCCTTAGTTAGCGATAATTCTCTATTCGTGTAAACATTTCCAACTATTCCCAAGCCCCACTACAGTTTTTTCCTAACAAGGTGGTACCCGGCCATATTGAACTTCACCTCAAAGTAGGCTAGCCCAACCATTCTAAGATACCTCCAATAAACCACTGACAGTACCTACTAGTCAAGGTCTTTTTACCCTTAGCCACAAAAAAAAATGTTTTTTTTTTTTTGGTCCAACAAGGTCATCTACAAATACGTTTATAGGCGAATCCCATAGTACCATCCAAGGACCCTTTGTCTTTCTAACTTTTGCAGGGTTATCCATTCTTTCTTTTACTTTATCCTACGTGTTTGGTGATTACACTTGTTGTCTTTGAATTCCGAATTTATGATACCCTCTATAACCGCTTCCTATTTATACAAAAAGACTGAACCTTCTCAAATATGCTGCTAGTTTCATATCCAAATCTTCAAAAGTCATGTTGATTCGCAAATGGATATTGGAAAGGTGTTTTCAAATGGATGCAAGATGGTTATTTTGGGAGAATTTTACGGTATAAGTTTTTCATCGTAAGTGATTTTATAGCAAGTGTATCCACCTATATATAGGACGATTAAATGTCACTACTTTCAAACGTGTTTTAGAAAAGTTTCTGCTAGGATGTTTTCCACTAGTGAAAACGAAGTCCAAAAACACATGGATGTTAAGGAAAGCCTTGAACTATATAAATTTCATTTTCTTAAATTTAAAAATGAGGATTTTAGGCTAGTTATGATACCAGAAGATGTGTGGGAAAGATGGATGGAGCTTTGGGGAAGTGCGAGTCTATTCTGAAATCACAATAATTCGGCAAATCATCGTGGCGGTCGTGAAATGTTTTTAGGAACTCACACTGGTGATTATTTCTAAATCGAGAACATCGCAAGAAACTTGTGATTAATATATGTCTACCAAACGCTAATAACTACATCTTCTCTAATATTATATATATAACGTGCCTTTTCTTTTGTATATGCTATTGAAATCCCGAGATCGATTCCAAGTGGGTTATCTCTGCATGTTCATACACATGGACATGATGGAAAAACTTTCTTTGGTGAGCGTTCTCCGAGATTACATTAAGATCTATAAACTTTGGAGGAGTTTTTCGATTCTTTCCTACTACGTTTAATGGTGCTTTTTTTTTTACTGTTATTTTTTTTTTTTTTTATTTTTTTTTTTGTAAAGAGAATTTGCTGTCTTGCTGTTATGGTACAGTCCTAATAATGTTTTGAGGACTTTTTCGAGGATTCTAGTATCGTGGTTTAGAGAGAAACACTGCTCCTGTTTTTGAGCTTTCCTGGTGTATTTTTTTAACCTGTTTTTGTTTTGTGTGATTGGACTATTGTTTTATTGTGACTCTAGATTCAAAACGTCACTTACTTTGTAATTAGCGCGTGTTGTGGTGGGTGATGGGAGGGGGATTTCCTTCCTTGAATAGTAGTTTTCATTGTCTGTGTTTTCTGTCAAAAGAGATAACTCTTTTGACATGATCTTCTCTTGGTGTGGATGTTTTAGCAATGACTTGGCTACCCACTGTTTATTCCCAGACACAACAACGGCTACCTATATAGAGCATTGCAAGTTCCTAGAGTGTTGCCTATTTCTAAAAAATGGTATACAGCATCTAATGAATTCCATTCTATTCACCTTGTTAAGTTGTTTTATTTCTATAGTTTGCTCATTTCAAATGGATGCCTCAATCCTGCACCACAAGTATACTACTTTATATCATTTGTAGATCAACTGGTAAGAATCATATGGAATAGTAACCAAACTGAACTGAAAGGGACAATCTTTTAATCTTAGTGTCTTATGCAACTCTCTCACAACTGACTGCATGACTTTGTCTATTTCTTTTTTCCTGTCTGCATTTTCCCCTTCAAATTTTATTGTTCCATACTATTATTGCTTTCTCTTCTCTCTTTTCTCTTCTTATTATAGCGGGGAAAAAATGAAAGAAATATTAAAGGAAAAAACCTTTCTTTCCGAACTGATATTGATCAATAGAGCATATTACCAAGCTGCGGGAAGATAAAGAAAAGAAAATATACGTTCTGGTCTGAAGAAAAAAATTACTATTGGCAGAAAGTTTGTGTCCTCATGATTACCTCTCCCTTTTCTCAATAAACATCAACAACAGATATGGAGCGAGTTTTGTAAAGAAATGATGTCTGCACTAACTAGTCATCCCTCTTTTTGGTTCTATTTATTGTTGAGCCGGTGAAAGCATCAATACCGCACACATTCGACAATCATCGTCTTCGGTGCGCATGCCTCCTGTTAGTAAGGGATGATGTTTACCCATCTATTTTCAGTTAATACTTCCACAGCTTTCCGTTTTTGAAGCTGTCATACTTTTTGGAAACTAGAAATTGTGCGTAATAATTATATTATATGAAGGTTTTGTTATTGTTGGAGTCCTTAGTAATTTTAGCTATTAAAATAATTCAGTCAGTGCATAAGTACAATCCTATCCAACAAATTTAGCTATATTTGCAGTTGCTTCTTCAGAAAAGAATGTTGTGCTACGGATCATAATGCAATTATAAAGGCCTAATAAGTTGTTGAAAAAATATGTTGCGACTAAAATTTTGTTGAAAATACAAATGAATTATGAAATTAGCAACAAAACTATAAAAATATAATGACGAATCTTTCCGTTGCTAACATGTGGCGAAGGAAATGTTTCCTCACTATGACGTCGCGAAAATTGAGACGAAACATCATTTTTCGTCATAGAATTATGAAATTAGCAACAAAATTATATAAATATAATGATGAATCTTTCCGTCACTACAATATGGCGACTAACGTAGTTCGTCACTAAGACGTTGCTAAATTTGTGAAGAAACTCATTGTTCGTCACTATGAGCTTACTGACTAGCATAATAGCAACAGTCAATATTTTGTAGCTAATCCGTCGTTAATCGTGATTAGTGACGGATTTTCTTCATTAAGTGACAGATTGTTGTCGTCGCTAAACACTATTTTTTTGTAGTGACACTTTTATTTTTTATTTGATACACTTTCATTGATAAACACGATAAAAAAATTTGTCAAGTCTTTGTGCTAATTTATCTGCATGTCTATTGAGTTGTGATTGGTAAACTACATAGATTAAGTCGATCTATTTGCTTCTATCTATAAATATGTACATATCTAATAGTAATGCCACATACGTATGTGGAGTAACTATACAGAGATAACATCAACTTACAAACTTAGACTTTGCAAAAGTGCAATGTATTTTATGAATTTTTATTAACTTTTTCCATCAGTGTGAATATTGAAATAAAGTAAAAAATGAAAGCACAAATAAAAGAAATGAACTAACGTGAATTTCAAATTTATTATAAGGACTTACTTGTAATGGTACACTGTTCTACTTGACCCATATTCATTTTTTTTAATAAATCAAAAGTGTAATTTTAAAAATTTATTATTGTATTCAATAACTTTTAAATTAAAAAAAAAGAAATAAATAAATAAAATGACCATCATATTGAATAAATTTATAGTCTTTAAAAATACACAATTTAATTAATGTAATCTACATTTTGATGAATTGTTGGGATAAATTTCATTCAGTTGTGTATGAGTATAAAATCATAATATATGTTTTCTTCTACAAAATTAAATTTGAAAGAAGTGAATGAAGTATAAAATAAAACCAAAATGACGACGAATTCACTTCCAACTTAAGGTTGTGAGTTTCGACCCCCAGGGAGCAAAATTGCGAGCTTTATATGATAATATAGATATTATATGTATGTATGTATTTATATATGTAATGTATGTGTATTATACATATTATATGTAATAAAATACTTTTGTTTGTATATAAAATATGTATTTTAGTACTAAATTAGATTTTGTGTAATCACGAAATGCATATAACTTTAGAGACAATTATTTCGTCACTTATCTGACATAAATAATTGCAATGCGATATATTTTTCGGTATTATAACTTTTTAGTGACCAGCATACTACTAACTACAAAATATATACTCTTTTACAACAAATAAATTTGTCACAAATGTTTAAGCATTTGCGAACGATTTTTCTTTTTGTAGTTAATATAATACTTTTATCGACGAAGCACTAATCATCTTTGTATACGTTTAGAGACATACATTTAGTAAAGACGTCACTCAAGATTTTTAGTGAGGAAATATGATTTATTAATGACACAATTATTTGTCCCTGATAATCGAATTTGTTGTAATGATTCTTTGGTGAATGATGAAACCTTTTGATACCCTCGAGTGCAACAACCACGTCATCATATTCAACAATGTTCTCAACATCAAAATTCATTACCATAGACGCTAATGCCTCAAAACCTAATCTTTCTTCAATCGACACTTCTCATTATTCCTTCATAATCAAATTTACAATAGACACCACCTTGAGATAAGTTTGATGCTTCATTGTCATATAGATGTTGAAAGTTACTTCTTCATTATTCATTTTGAACCTAATTTTTCCTTTATCCATATCAATCAAAGCACGAACAATAACAAGGAAGGGTCTTCCTAAGATGATGAGCACTTCAAATCCACCTCACAATCCAAGATCACAAAGTTTACATAAAATATTAGTGCCTCGACTTTAACCATGACATCTTGGAGGACACCAATTGGTTTCTTTACAGTATGAGCATTAATAAGTAGTTGTGTTACACTCGGTTTGGGGGATCCCAAGGCTAACTTCTTGAACACAAATAGCAGCATCAAGTTAATTTTACTTCCAAGTCACGTAGGGCTTTAGCAAAATCTATTGCACAAATCGTACATAAATGCTTAAGGCTCCTAGATTCTCTTTATTTGCACTACATATTTAGTAGCAAAGGCGCTGCAATAATGAAATTTGTTATCCTCTTCAAAACTAACAACCCTTTTTTTGGTCAATAGATCTTTCATAATCTTAGCATATCCTATCATCTATTCTAGTGCTTCAATCAAGGGAACGATGATCAAGAGTTGTTTCAATCTTTGGGGAAAAGGAGAAGGATTTTTTTAGTCGCTTCTTCTTCTTTCCCAACTTGATATTTGGGCTTCTCTACTTCTTCAATTTCAGCATCTTTAAGTTCCTTCGCATCTTTCATTACAGTTGGCACAGAATGGTCAACGATTTTCTTTCCACCTCGAGTAGTAACTACTATGCATTGGTCATCATTCAGTATATTCTGGATCATATTGCTAGAGAGTGTTCCTTGTTGGCGTGGATTCACGGATAAAGGTGGTTCACTTAACTGCTGCTCAATTTGTCTAATGAAAACTGCATATGAATCTACTTTTTGCCTAATGTTTAATAGATCAATACACATCTCCTTCATTTTATCATATGTTGAGTATAATCTTTTCATCATCTTGGATATCATATCGTGTTGTTCAAACTTTATTTTCATGTCGATTCCATTTTGAAATGTATGGTCCACCCTAATTGTTCTTGTTGTTACACCCATTCCTATTGTAATTGTTATCGCGGTTATAGTTCCCTTCCGTTTGAAGCTTTTGTTGTTCCAACCTTAATTTTCTTGACCTTTGCGCTAAATATCCTGATTGGATGCTTGGGTTTAACTCTGGAAACCGTAATCTATATGTGTTTGTGTAACCGTAATCTATATGTGTTTGTGTGTACTCATCATGAGATGGTGTTGTATTCTGGTAGTGTACTATGTTTAACTTTCTTAATACTCCCCCTTAAATGTTTTAACACCAACCCATCCTTTGTTCTTAACTATTCTACCTCTTCATGCATATCCTGGTTGCTTGTACTGAGAAGGAGCTCGTCGTGGTGGTGGTATCTCTGGTACTTCATGCTTTATAATTTCTGGCAATCTTTTCAAGTTTCTCTACAGAATGCTAAAATGTGTTAGATCTTCAAGATCCTCTAGTAATAGTTTTCAACATCGCTTACCACTGTCATCCAATTCTCTGTTGAAGAACTTCTTGGGTGATTCATCATCATTCGGTGGTTCAGGATCTTCTCAGGTAGCCTAAATATTTCCCATGAGTCCCACACCGACTCCCAAATATATTTGCGAAGTTGTTGATTTTATCCTTATGCTTTAACTTCTTTTATAACGGGAAGTATTTTTAAGGAATACGTTATGAAACTGCTCCTTTGTGGTACTTGAGTTATATGAAAGCTAAGATAGCCACATGGTAGCATCACAATTCAATGATGATAGGAGCACATGTAAGCCGGTAGCATATATGTTTAAGTCAAGCGTACCCACACTACTCTTACTAACGCGGGTGACTTTACTTATACAAGCATATTGGTCTTCAGATGGTAGACCAACAAACATCCCTCTGGATGTAAGCATTTGTATCAGATTGCTAGTGATAACGAACATATGTACGGGTGGCAGTAGAAATTCGACGCACCCATTGATCCAACAACATTATGATCAACCCCGTAATTATCATGCACATCTAATACTGGACTATCACAAATTTGTTCTAGTTGTTTCTTGATACCTCTCCAACCCAGGCTCCATTGTTACCCTCAAGTCCTTCTCTGATTTGATCGATGTTCAGTCCTAGATTCTTGTCACATCAGGTGTTGGCCATCCTTCTCAATGTTTTATTTAGTTCTAGATTGAAAGTGGTCCACGGATTGCCTTGACTCGTATTTGGAATACATTAGATTGACTTGTCTTGGTGGGATAAGACGAGTGTGATTACACTCATTTTTGGATCGTTACAACTACAATGGTTGTAAGGTTATGGGTTGGACCGCATATAAGGTATCTTATAACAATGGACCGTGTACCGAAAATAAATCAGCAAAATGATGTATATAAATGTGATGTATCTTTTTTATTAATGAGTGTATAATTTTGTGTATATGATAGAAATTGTATAAATAATGTATACACATTCATATACACAATTATACAATATAGATATATTGTATAACAATGTATAAAGATTGAATAATATTGTATAACTGAATATAAATGATGTATAAACAATGTACCCACAGTACTATACACAAATCAAGTGAATAAGAAAATGGCCCTTGATTCTAATATTAATTTATTTTAATGAAAAAATCACTAAAAAAACATGTAGAGAAAAATAACAAAATTTATGAATGGAAGAGAGTAATATAAGTGGCGGGATGATAAACGACCTTTTCAAATTATCAATTATGTAGTTAGGACCTGATGCTTTGATTGTGGATTATAATTTTGTATCCGAAGTTTTTCAAAAAAAAAAAAACAAGATTAGGAATTTCAAAACATGATTTTAATTTTCTAAAAATGTTAAACTTGATCCATAAGTTTGTATTTTCTTCTAAAAATAATAATTTATTTTAAATTTTGTAAAAAAAAAAGATAAAGAGATTATTCATACTATTTGGAAGGATTAAATTAAAGAACACATAGTTACTAAATAATTGTGTAAAAGAATAAATAGTTACTACTATTATTGACTAGTGATTTTTTGTAAAATTATGTGTGTATTTGAAAGTTTATAATTGCAAACATTTATTTATATAAAAAATTATATGGAGATATGTGATTTATCAATGTGGTATCTTAGGATATTATGATATCTTGTTTATGAACTATGATTTGCTCATTCGGTACGATTGTATAGAATTGAGGAAATTTTGGTAGTTTTTATAACTTGTGGGTTTTCTTGTTTATGGAATAATAAACACAACTTAAAAAAAATCAAATATCCAAACAAAACATAAACTTCAAACAATTTGATTTCATATTATGATTCTATATCACATGTCCAAACGAGTGCTTAGTGATTGATTATTTTACTACTTGGACGTAGAACATCCCATACAAATAATGGAATAGGAAGATCCAGGACAAAGTTGGAACTGAAAATTGCTACATATATTAATTTTCTGGTGGAAACATGCATTAACAATAATATATATAGTACCATACTTAGTTGTAGTCAAATTGAATTTTGACATATTTAGAGTTCATAATAAGCAGAGTAGCTGGTTTTCATCCATATTTAAATATTTATCATGATTTCTATCTAAAATATGGAATCTTTGAAAACAAAAACTACCAAGTAGTCTATATCTTAAATTGATTTGGACTTTTTGAAAAAAATAATTTTGAAAAATAGACCATTTATGAAAAGATTTCCTACCACACCTAGAAACATCTCCAATGGAAGTGGATATAAGTCCACTTGTTGTTTATAAATGTGACTAATGCTATTAGGTTTTGTTGCAATTAGCGCTTTCACAATTTTTAAAGTTTCAATTCAAAGATAATGCAAACGTCCAATTATTTTGGAGTTCGTCTGTATGCCATGGGTTTGTTTGTTAGATAGTACATTTTATTTGACCTTTATTAGATGTAAATAGGTTTTGATAATGTAGATTAAAATGGATTCCTATAGCCATAAATTAAATCTAAAAATTCATAACATTGGTACGGGACACTAGAGACTCAATGTTCAGTGTTTGTTTGACTTTACTTTGACTCATTGTAATGTAGATATTTTTGAGATCAATTTAAAAAGCATGTTAATTAATTTTTTATTACTATTATCTTACCAAAAACATGGTCTTTTGCCTTAGAGAAGATCCTAGATATGCTGTGGTAAGTGTAAAGGAGAGGGGGTAGTGGGTGGAGGGGGGGTAAGCAAACACAAGTTCATGCACCTCATAAAAGTTAATATATTTAATAATAATGATTAATTAGTATCAAGCAACCTAGATTGATCACTTAATTAATAATTATGAGATTTAAGATTGAGAAAAAGTATTCAATAGTTAATTCCATTGTTGTATAAGCTTCTTGTGGCAACAAAATACACTATGTTCAACCACAAAGAGATGTCTTTGACTTTGTAGATCAGTGTTAAGACAAAAATGTAGTAGGAAAATAATTAAATTATAAAATCTCAACATGAAAATAAAGGATAGTGGCACAATATTTTTTAAAGGCTTAGAGTGAAGTAGTGCTATAGTTTAAAATAGAAAAAAAAAATGTGACAAGTAGGAATAATGGTTAATTAAAATGTTGGGGCTTTTGGAAACCAATGTCTCATGTTTGAAGAGCAAGGATGAATAAAGAAAGTAAAAGAAAGAAAGTGGAAGAATTAGTTTGTGTTCTAGTAGGACAGCCTTGTTGAGTTCATACTTGACAATCTTTTCTTTGTTATAATGGAGTAATATTTAACTCTTTACTTTCTTTAACTTTTATATTACACATGCTTGCTAACTTTTAGCTAACTTATTACTCTATAGATCTAATACTTCTATAGGTTCTACTTTGTGTTCTAATGTGCTTTTGAATTCCGATCGATCGAGTATGAGCATATATATGTTTGTATTTATGCAAATAAAGTAAACATGATTATAAGTAATCGAAAGTTATTTGAAAATAGCGGTTTTAAATTTGTTTAGAATTTACTATTATCTTTTAATTAGTGATATTGTCCACACTTCGATGACTATAAGAAAATACAACAAATTTATATATTAAATTAATTATATAATAACTCTTTATTTAATAAGTAGTATATAATATTTGTATTTAGGTTAATGTCAGATAAAACAATATTGATATATCTCGACATAATATGTTTTTACACTTCTTTTACGTACAAAATAGAAATTTTGTGCATCCTTTTCAGTACAAATTATTCATATCTATATAATAGAACAAAACGCTTATGCTGGTGAAGTAAATGGAATGACAAGTCATATTTCAAAATAACAATAGATTGTGTTATGTTAAAAATGTTATTTTATGTTTAATATTTTCTATCTTTTGCAGGAGCGCTTATTTCCTATTCAAATCCCGGTTTCATAATGATCATTGAACTTCTTACTTGTGTCTTTTTTATAATAACATTTTTATTATTATTTAAATATTTTTAAGAATTATGATAATGACACACATAAAATGTATAAATAACAATCAAGAGTAGAAGTTCAAAATATAAAATTTTTTAGACAATGAGTATATTATTATTTAAATATTATGCATTAATTTTATTGTAAAATAAATAAATGAATTGTGAAAATATGGAGTATAAGTAAAAATAAAGATAAAAAAAAGTAAATGTTTGGTGGTTGCATAAGAGATGTGTCATTTTACTATTTCATAAACCGCAATCATATGATATATAGATAATAAATTTTATTAATTATGTAGCTAAGACATCAAAATAACCTACACTGCTAAACTCACACAGTAATTAAAAATGTAAAGAAAAAGTTATAAATATTTTTCAAATAAAAAGGAATAGTGACGAAAACATATCGTTACATACTTAAAAGACTAGACAATGACTACAAAATTTGTAACTTACACATTCATTATCCTTTTCCCAGAAAATCATGCACATATTGACAAAATATGAATTTTTTCAACTAGCACGTTTCATTTATCCTCATTAAAAATTTTTAGAGTTAATCAACAGAAATTTTTTTATATCCCACATTATTAGGGCAGGGGGGGAATCATCATCATGACATATTCCCAAAGTCACCAAAACATTCTTTTAGAGGGTCGTATTCAACCTTGATTAGTGCAATAAACTATAGCAAAGCAACGGATATATTTTTGAGTGTGTGTTACAATGAGGGCCACACACACTTTTGGATTGCAGAAATCAATATACATAAAAAATTGAAGGCATAGGATTAGGTGATTCTTTCATATCATCTAGCACAAAAGCGGGATGGAAGCCTCATGAATGATATGGCGTCGTAGGTACATTATCATAAAATTGTAACACATCGGTCCTAGAAAGAGCTGTAGAAAGAACTAAATTGGAAAGAGCCAATTTTAGATTTGTTCAAGTTATGCTTAATTTATGAATATTGGATTAACTTCAAACGACCATAACTTTCAGCATAGGATGAATAAGGTGGTCGATGAAATACATTGAATCCTCTTTCCAACGCTATCGAATTTGCTAAATTTCAAGTTCGGATAAGGAAGATATGCTCGTTTGAGTTCAGCCATTAGCCTTAAGCGTGTTTTTCATCCAATTAGAGTTCAAAGCTGATTAAAATCAGTTTACACCCAAGTTTAAAGTGTTCAAGAAACTAGGGCTAAGTTCAAGAGGAGAAAAAGAGAGAAAAGCTACAAGTGTTTGAGATCCTTGCAAGCTTTGAGGATTGTCGACATGAACTTAATTCTTTCAGGGTATGTAACTTTTCATAGTGATGGATTATGTAACAACTCCCAACTAGAAAGGGACTAGAAGTAAGTTTAAAATCTAGAAATAGTTATTCTAGAAAGTATATGGAAACCTGGAAATTTTAAGCAAGTCAAAAAGTGAATTTTTGGTCAACTTCAAACGATCATAACTCCTAGCTTGGAACGATCTTTCTAACGCCACCAAGTTGCGACAAAATTTCGAGGTGTGATTTAGTGAGTTAGGCAGCGATATCGAAGTTTAGGTGCGGATGAGGAAAGTCTAATCCAGATTTTGAAAGGGTAAGTTATTCTTTTTCATACCTAATTATGTTAATTAGTTTTTAGGAATTAATTGGGGTAAAACAAGATTTTGGGGTCAGGTTAGGAAAGTTAGTGTTCACGCTAGGGCTTGGAGAAAGAGAAATCAAGAAATCGCCAAGAAACTTTCGAGCTTTGAGTGTTGATTTCGTCGGGGGGTCTAAAAAGGTACGTAGGTCTTTTATAAAGTTGGGTTTTTTCACCCATATGTCAAGTATGTTTGATTCAGCGTGAAATAGTTTTTAAAAGATTGAAATTTGAATATTTTTTTATGATTATTCTTGAATTTCTTTCGTTCTTGAACATGAGTTGAAATGTAGGAGTTTCTTAATGATTAAAGTGTTGTTCCTTGAGTTCTTTGAGTTATATCCTTGTGTATATGATTTGGGTACATGAATCTAAAGTGAATTGGAGTAAAGGAATCGAATAAAAACGATTCAATAGCGCATGACAGGCTGGGGAGGGCTGGCGGACGCGCCTTATAGATCATGGCAGGCTGGGGCGGAGTGCCTCAGTCAAGTGAGTTTGGTGCGGCGCGCCTCGGACGCGCCCAAAAAGTTATTTTTCATCCAATTTTTGTCATTCAATCCGTTTAAGCCCTTCTAAAGTGTATTAACACTTCCATAATGATTCTAACTACTCTAAATGATTCTAAACATATAGAAATCATCCAACAACATGAATCACAACCTTGAATCCATAAATTCAAATTCAAGGATCAGTTAAGAGTCAAGTCAAGAGCAATTAAGATCAAAGTCTAAGAAGTTAAGAGTCAAGTCTAGAAGTTAAGAAGCAAGTCATAGCAACGTTCTTAAAAGTTTTGAAGAGTCTTTAGCAATGCTTTAACTTTGTTTTTAAGACTCAAGTTTCAAGTTAAGTAAAGAGTAAAGATTTGAGTTCATTCCTCAAAAAGTTATAAGCGAAATAAGTATTCCCTAAGAGTTCATAAATATTTTCACATTTGAAAAAGAAATGGAACATCAATTCCAAAAGAGCCTTTGAGCTAAGATTTGAGTAATTATCTCAAATCAAAGAAAGAAGTTTTTTAAAAAAAAATACTCTAAGTATATTTTTGGGAGTAATATTAAGCATCAATATGGGGATGCGAGTTTATATTAACTCAAGTCTCCATAAACCATGTAGTCATAATGGGTATTAAAGGATCGTACTTTTTAGATGATCACTTAAGTTAAGCTAGTGGACCACTAAGTTAAGTAGTTCTATGCGGCGGCAAAATATAGGAAAGTTCTGACTGCATAGGAAAGACGCTTTATCACAACTTAGGCTCATAGTGATGGTTGTCGGTGAGAGAATATCCCACAGAAACTATGTTACTTCGTTATATAAGTAACGTTGAGTTTGTTATTGCATTTTCTTTAACGAACTAAGTTGTTTTCCACTGTTTTTACAAGGTTTATATATATTGCATATGTCTTATTGCTTTATATTGAGTTAAGTTATTTATGAGTTGACAAAATCCAAGGTAAGTGTTCCCTTAATATTATTTTCAAGCTTAAGTTGTGTTTAGCATTCCAACTCGCATACTCGTACATTCAATGTGATGATGTTGGGGTGCCTGTATCGTCTTATGATCCAAACGTAGGTAACTAGGATTGGCCGCCGGGGTACCGTTGATCGAGTGAGCAGCTTAGAGTCAGTTGGTAAGCCTCCTTACATTCCAGAGGACTTCGTTTATCACTTTCTTTCTAGTTTTCAATTGTTAGGATGATTGGGGTTCATGTACCAACAACCCTCTTTATTTTAGAGGCTTCATAGAAAGATAGTATTAGTTCTTTAGTCTTATTCATTTCGGTTGTAAACATTTAAGACATGATTTGCCACTTTGGGTAAGTTACTTCTTTTAAGTAATTTTTAAAAGTTATCTCTTGTATTTAAGTCTTTCACTAAGTAAGTAAGCCAGGTCAAGGGTCCGCTCGAGGCCAGCAATGGTCTTCGAGTGACAGTCCCGTCCTGAGTGTAGGCTCAGTGACATATTAGTTCATCCGCACACAAATCATGAGTTCCTTTATCGAATTCGTCCATGAAATCTGTGTATTAAAGTTCTTGATGAGTTTTTTCGAAGTTTCGTTCTTCAATATTTATTATTGCATTTTGATAAGCTCTTGAGGCGAGGGTTTGATTTTGAGGATTATTTTGGAAGAGATTTGAGTCGATTTTCATTTACTTATGTGGGGCATACAAATCTAATCAATTTTGGAAGAAATCAAAAGATTTTAGGTGAATTAGGGCCATAAAATCAAGAATAAAAATTTTCCATAACATTTTGGGGAGGGGTGGCACTACACACCACTGATACGAAGGAAGGGTTGGCGTGCTATGCCTGCAGTGCTCGCTGCAGTTTATATAGGGTTCGCGCTCTGCGCTAGGGCCGCCTACTCCCGTTCATTTTTCATCGTTCGTTCCGTCTAAGTTACTTTAAAACATATTTTCGCTCTCTTCATGATTTTAATCATCAAACTAATCAATTCAATGAGAAACCCTATATATACAAATTATAATTCTTGAATTCACATTTCAAATTCAAGATTGAGTTTAGAGTAAAGTTCGAGG
Source organism: Solanum habrochaites (assembly GCA_027704765.1). Taxonomy (NCBI): domain Eukaryota; kingdom Viridiplantae; phylum Streptophyta; class Magnoliopsida; order Solanales; family Solanaceae; genus Solanum; species Solanum habrochaites. The sequence goes on from JAKWJA010001193.1 coordinate 64,679, forward strand.
GAGTTTTTTGAGAAGTCTTTAGAAAAGTTTTAAAACTTATTTTAAGACTTGAATACTTGAGTATAAAATGACTATAAGGGAACTAAGTATTACCAAAACTAAATGTTTTTCATTTAAAATGAGAAGGAAACTTTGATTTCCAAATTAGTTCATAAGGAGTTATTGAGCACTATCTCTTTTAACAGAACCTTTTAGGCAATAATCTCCAAGTTTGAGGATGAGATAATATTTTTAAACATATGAGCATGAGTTATATTATTGGGAATAGTATTCCACACCGATATGAGGACGAGTTTACACAACTCAAAGTCCTCATAAATCCTGTATGCCAAGATGGGTAATGGGTCATACTTTTTATATGATTTCTTATTGATTTTAAGCATATCTTAGTGGATTCATTTAGTTGAGAATGTCTTATACTCCGGCAAGGTGTAGGACTTATGGCAGCGTGGACGAGCCATTGTATCATCACATAACTCAAAGTGATGATTGTCGGTTATAGAATATCTCAAATAAGAGTAAAAGAGTTGTTGTGTTATATTTTTAAATACATTGAGTTATTATCTACTGTTTTAAAAGCTTTCTTGATAATGCATCTCTATCGTTGCTTTTACTTGAACTGAGTTGTGTATTTCTAAGTTTGAATATCTTTGAGTATCCTTGAGTTGAGTTGAGTCCAGATAAAGTGAGTACATACTTCCCTTTTTATCATGTTCAAGCTTATGTATGTGATTTAGAGTTCCTCTTTCATGCTTGTACATTCTATGTACTGATGTTATTTGGCCTGCAACTTTCATGACACAAATACAAGAAATTAGGTTCATCAAAATGCGCTCCATTGATACCACTTGCAGTTCCAGAGTTGTTTTGGTGAGCCTCCTTGTTTCAGAGGGTTCCATATGTATTTTTAGTGTTTTTAGGAGGTTGTGGATTTTATCCCAATTTCCCTCATAGTTATTAGAGTCTTCATAGACAATAGTGATTTGAGAGTCTTTGCATTTCCATTGTTAAATGTTTAAGACTTAAGTTTCCTCTTTCGGCCAGTTGAATTTTTTCTAAATATTCTGAGTTATGTACTTGAGACATTTGAGTTAAGTCTTTGCATTTGAGTTCCTATACTGTTGAGTAATTCTTCCTGTGAGTATTGATCAAGACAAAGATTCACTTGGGGACCAACAATAATTCTCGAGTGTCGACACGTTTAGGGTGTAGGTTTGGGGGCGTGACACATATCCATTAACATTTATTGGAAGGGTATTTTTAGTATGATCCCAGTTGTGCATTCTTCCATCTTTATCTATATTTCTCGCAACTTTATTTTCTCCATGTTAGTATCAAACATGATATCCGGTATAAAATATTCTTTTAATATATGTCCATAGACAGTACGAACATTTTCAAAATTTCTATTTTAAATTTTTTTCTGATTATATGGAACCTTGGTCTCTCACCATCTCTCCCTTCTGGTTGATTCATAGAGGACTCAATAAATTGTTCTACACCCTATACGAATTCAGAATCATTTAGACCTTTCATTAATTTTTACATTGACGATTTTAACTCATTGTACTTATAAACCTTCTTTTTTATAATGTTAAAGGGTAAATAGTGAAATAAAATCACGTAGAGGATTGAAAAGAAAATTTTTGCAGTATGACAGAAAGGGAAACATAAAGAATTTTATTGTTTTAAAACATTGAACTGAACTCTTTTTTTACAACAGTATGCAAGTTACATATATCGATTTTTTGTTAAAAACACAAATAATAACCTTTTCTCCTAAACGACTTCAATGAAAGCCTATTCAATAAGTAATTAGGTCTGTGTTGGCTCAGGCTTAAAGATGTTAAACTGACTTAAAAACTGATTTTTGATTATTTAGTTGTTTGGCAATACTCCAATAACTCAGTTTAAGTTTTAAAAAACTTATTTATTAAGCCAAAAGATTAAAAGCTGGGGTAAGGGCTTTTGTTCTTTTCTTAAGCTTATAGTTTTTAAAGTTGTACCACATTTTTATTTTTGCCTTAATATTTTTATACAATCTCCAACATTAAACATAACGCCTAACATCTCTTTCTCCATTTTTCCCTTTTCACGTTTGGCATAGAAACTTCCAGCACTTTATCCAAACACATAATTGCTTTTTTAAAAATAGTTTCGCCTGTTCAAAAGTACTTTTTTTAAAGTTGCTTTTATTCAAGCCCATCCAAACAGGCCCTTAATCTAGTATTATTTCTAAATAATGAGAACTGATATATTTGGTCCAGTCAACTTAAAAATTATAAGTTAAAAGTAAAAGAAAACATATAAAGAAACAACTAATTTTTAACAAAAAGCATTTCAATCAACATATTTGAATAATTAAAAAAAAGGTTCCAATATAATCAAGCCAGAAGGACATATGTTTTTACTCAAACTTCCTTTCTTTCTTTTTTAGTAGGCTAGTTTAATCCAAACTTCATAAAACATGTAACTCAACATACTAAGGCAATGAAAAATATTATGTTCTTCGACGTCTTATGTGATCTTAAATTTCTTCTCTATCAGTTTCAAATTTGGGTGACTCCTCAACCAACTTACAAATATCTTAATTAGAGAAATCTCTTCATCAAAAAAATTCAAAAATAAAAGTTTATAATCGATCCTATTAAGTCAATAACCCATCAACCACATATTGTATAAACACTATATATCAACCAAGAAAATAAAGCATGTCAGAAGATTTTATAATTAATCAAATAAAATAAAAAAGAATAAACGAGATGAACATATAATGCTTAGCCGAAAGGATTGTAGAACTAAGAATTCAAGAGTGGTAGATGAATTGCAGGTGACTGCACTTTAAAAAACTACATGAAGTGTGAATATGGGCAACAATTTGAACAAGAAATAAAATGAATAATGACGTGAATATAGCTCTATATTTTAGGAAGGTGAATTATTTTAGAGTCAGACTTTTTTATTTGGACTATTTTTACGAAAAAGAATTAAATTCTTGTATTATATTCTTGCACTATAAAATACAAAATGAGTCCATAGTAATTATAGCTAATCATTTTAAAGATGGATACGTCATGAAATCATTAATATAAATATACATATTAAAATGTGCAAGAATTTAAAGAAGCACCATAGTCTACACAACAATTACCTCAGCACAAAACAAGCAACACGTCCAATCATTTCAACAAAAAGAGGATGAAAGGATAACAAGACATATGCTAGACACACCAATATTGGTATTATAGATTTTGAAATGCAAATTTAGAGGATTTAAAAAAACCATTGTAGGTGATTTTCAACTTCACTGTAGGGTGCAATCCAAATAGTAAGATTTTAGATCATTCGTTCCATGTAGCGATTTGTGGCTCTCTGATTTAGATGATTTGTAGCGCCGATGTGACAGAACTATGAAACTATAGTGATGGATGAAAGGAAATTTACAATTTCCAATCTAAATTCAACGAATTTGTATTTAATCAGCTCTCTAACATGAAACATTAGCAAAAGCCTCGAAACATGAAAAACCCATCTTATTAAACCAAAATGGATCTACCAAAGTTAATTCGCTGATAAAACTTTCATTTTAGTACGTTTACCAAGAATGATGATCGAAGTCAAACTTTCGTCAAAATTTCAAAGTTAAAACGCCTAAAAGCACAAAAAAATGAAAATCTAAAAATTTGAACCAACCATGCTACTAGACTGAAAAGGACCTTCAAGAGTTGATCGCTCTACAGAAATTCTATTTTGAGATGTTTACTAAGAATGTTGACATAAGTCAAAATTTAGCCATAATTTCAAAGATAAAATGTCTAATGATCAAAACTCAAATGAAAGCCTCAAATTTCAACCCAATTATCCTGCTAGATTAAAAAGGACCTTCTAGAGCTAACCTCATACACATAATTTTCATCTGAGTACATTTACCAAGAATGTTTACCGAAGTTAAACTTTGGCCAAACTTCAAAGTTAAAATGCTCAGTACCACAAACTCAAAATAAAAGCATCAAAACATTAACCAACCATCCTATTAGACCAACAAGGACCTTCAGAGCTAACCATGCTAACATAAGTCTCATCATAGTATTTTACAAATAATTTTGATCGAAGTCAAATTTGATAAGAACTTTAAAAGTAAAATGCCTAATGGTACAACGTCAAAACAAAAGCCTCTAAATTCTAACCAACTTAATCTACTTAGTTTCGAAGAAGGCTTCGCGCTTAACCAGGGCCAAAGATTCTCATTCTAAGACAAGTTTATCAAGAATGTTGACTAGAATCAAGGTTTGAGATTAGAAACTCAAATATTGAGAACAACTAACGAGCACCGAGACTAAAAATGGAAAGCCGTCTCACCGCTAAAACTAGCCGGATACTAGACAAAAAAGACCTAAGTGATCTAACCTCGTTTGAATATGTAACGGCTCACACTGTCTTCTTAATAAGAAGTCAAGTGGTGGCGTGTCAAGTAGAAATAACCCACAAGTGAGGTTGGGATCGTTCCCCACGAGGAAAATAGGTTAAGACTTAACGTCACTCTATTACTACAGATTGTTCATATCATTACTTCCTGGAAAGCAAAAACAATCAAAGGGGGGTTTCTATTTCAAGTAAATGAAAACCTGCAAATAAAAGGAGACCACTAACACACTAACAGCTTCGAATGTTGGAGTTTAATCATTATCAAAGTAATCTAGGCTTTACGTGTTCCCACAGGTTCATAACTCGATAAGTCTAACTATAACAATTCTTTCCTAGTATCTGCATGGCAAAGTGATAAGTTATGTATTACTAAATCCTTGGTCCGAACTAGAAAATGTCACTCTTCCGCACCTTGGTCCGGCTACGTGTTTGCTATCCTAACACCTTATCTTACCTCATATTAATCACATATTCGATATTTTGACTAAGTTATTACCTCGTACAAGCAATACTAGCCTCTTAGAGAGTATCAACTAAAATCTATTTTGATAATTTCTGTTCCTATTATCTCCCTCCTTGGTCCGGCAAATAGCCATTAAGGCGGTTCTAGACTTTGGGCCATCCGTTACAAAGATTTCTAAACGAAAGAATTAATCAATACAATTAAAGACGCCTATTCTAGAATTGTGTATTTTAGTTATGTTTTAACCTCATTATTATCCTAGGTTCCCCAACCCTATTTATGGAGTTTAGTTACCCATAGTCCTCAATTACATATTCAATATATTATTAAGAATTCATGGTACTGTCTTCAATGGAAAGAGTAATCCGAAAGGTTCAACTTGCTTAATCAGCAAAAGTCACCAACAATCATGATAAAATCTCAAGATAATCCACAATAATCCTCTCTAAGAGTCTACAAAATAATCAAGAGTCCTCACAATAAAATGTCAAAGGTCTAAATTTGGATCCAAGTCTCACAATATGTCAAATGTCTAAATTTGTATCCCGAGTCTAACCTCGAAAAACGAGAATTTTCAAACTATTTATAGAACATAAAATAACTAATTAAACAGGACTCTATTTGCTGGAAATCTGTCACAAGTGGTTGTAGTCGCGGGACGTCGTTGTCATGACGTGCCCGTCGAGGACCTCCGTCGTCCCGTACTTGCAAATTTCTTCTCTTCTCTCTTCATTAATTAAACCCTCGACGGCAGTATGACTGACCGTTACGAGCACAACGTTCCATCGAGGGTCTTCGTTCCCAACACTTGAACTCTTGGAATATTGGGTACTAGGCTACCTCGTTGATGCTTCAAGACGCGAACCTGAGGACGGACCGTCAATGGCTAACGAGGTCTGTCACCTAATGTCCTCCGGACCGCCCACTTGGTCCTGCTTCCCCATATTTCCTTCAGCATCAGCAGCTTTCAACTACGCTGCCACCTAGTGTGACTTGTCGACAGCCATGACTGACGTCACAAGCTCCCCATGTGATGCTCTCTTTCTGCATTTCTCCCTTCGCGGTCAAAAACCTCCGCATTCACTTTGACAGATTTCCTTCCTGCCAATAAAGGAGAAACCTGCTATAAAAAATTGCATAAAAAAGGCTTTTGACCCACTACAACTTAAGGAAAAGTATTAATAATATCCGTTAACCACGGTAATACTCACACCCTCAAGTTAAAATTCATTTTTTGTCCTCACCGAACGCACTATGACTCAATACACAATCTTTGTACAATAGTAATCCATGTTTTATCCTTTGGCAATCATGTGGCTATCATCCCGATTAATCTCATCATATTTATGTCATGGCTATCACTATTAGGCTTGAATTATGTGGGAATCCGACCATGACCAGACTCACCATGCACTAACCCTATCCTCTCAATTTCTCACCGAGGTTGCTTAATCATTTCGCGGTAATGCAACTAGGTGGTCCTCACATCAAAACAAAAAGTCTCATTTTTTCACAACAATGATTCAGTTTATTATAAGGATTACTTTTCAACACCTATCAGAACAAATCACACTCATTCATACCTATTGCCACATTGGTGCCTTTATTTTCACTTTTCACTGTTTTCTTTAAGTTCGCTATAATACAACCCTTAGGAATATTAAGGACTTTCTTATACTTGTAACATAGGCTCAGGGTAAGGTATTGTATTTAGGTATACTTAAGTGACTTTTGCCTCCTTGACATGGTTTCGGACTAAACATACCATTTTTCTATCATTTTATCTCGCCCAGTGTTCTCATCTTCTTTCATCACCTTTCTATTTTTCTCTTCTTCTCTTCATTTGGGTAAAGTGACTTTCTCTTCTTTTCTCGTGCTTTATTTATTGTATAGTTTTATTTTTTCTTTACTTTTCCTTCACTAATCTTTGGAGTCCACTTTTACCTTTGTTCTTTCTCCTCCTCTTTGTTCTTTCCAATCCCACTTTCGAGAGCATTCCTCATAATAGCCACCCTCGAACTTCATGTCTTGCCATGAGTCAAAGTACACAATACCACCCAAAGTTGGGTCATGGCCTAAAGGTTGATTGCTGTAAAAAAAAAAAAAAATGAAAAAAAAAAAAAAAAAAAAAAAAACAAACATTACCAACCCTCACCCTTTTTGCTTTTGGCTATAAGCTAGGTGCAAATGTTTTCAAGGAGGACCAGGTCGCACACTTTATTCCCCATAAAAAAGATCATTGGGGTGAGAAATGAAAGGTCTAATTTAAAGCTCAAATAATTTGGATCAAAGAAGGATAAATTTCATTTGGTTTTTCTTTAAAATTAGGCTAAAGATGGCTTATGAAGAATGGGCCTATGATCATTTCCTAATGTCTATAACACAGCTTACTTTTAGCATGACCAACCATTCAAGTTCTAGCTTAGTAACAAATATGGACGATTCCAAATTTTCCTCAACTGAACTTGCATCTTCATCACACTACCAGATTATCAGGCACCTAGTTCGAATTTTAGACGTAGGGTCCTGCAGTGGTTACCTCTATGTCATGCTTAGAGCCACACTTTATCGATTACTTGCCCTAGTCATCCATCATTTTCCATTTTATCAGGATATCAGTTTAAGCCATCAGCTCATATTAAACTATTTACACAATATAGACAATGCCGGTTCAACCGACAAATAATTAGTCCTTTTGGAGGAAAAGAACACAGGAATAAAACACCCAAAGAGGATAGTGAATTGGCTACTCAAAATTCCCCTAGCAACTCACTTTCCATTCCCCACCCCACAAAAAAACATGGCAATTGTCCCCAATGTCATAAAAAAAAATTAAAATCAGTGAGTGGTAGGTGAAGCAAAACCTAGGGGCGCCAAAGCGCCGACGATCAGCAAGCTGGTGGGTCAGATTCCCCGGAACCCACTACCATCGTAATCTGGACACCCTCACTGGTGTCCTCAGCAACAACAGCACTATCAGCAGTGTCTTCCCTCCATCTCCATAGTCTGAGCTTAGACGCCCCGCCAACTAAACTCTGAACTCGGTTGCTTCTGGCACGCCTCTCCTCAGCAGAGCAGGCTCTCCTCGCAAGCCTCCATCTCACGGCACTCTTTCTTCCGTGCTCCGCGCCTCATCTTCCTCCTTCTCGACCCTACGCCTCTTGGGCATGCTCTCGAGGGGAGGTGTTAGAACTCTGAAGTGGCGAATAGGGGCCGCCAACACTGTGTCTTCAGCAGGCTCTGACAGAAGGGGCCTCAGACTCGCACCCTAGCCTCTAAGAATCATGTCGATACTGCTCGAAGATTATCGACCCGCGATCCTGCCAGGGTCGACAGCACCTCCACCAAAGGGGCCTGGACGGGCTAGCACCACGCAACTCAAAACATCCAAGCGCTATAAACCTCAACTGATCTTTGCCGCTCTTGTAAATGCTGAAACCATTTTTCCGATCCGAGTGCTCTTCTGTCTCACTCATCAGCACTAGACTTCTACATCCAAGCTGGATGTGAATGCAAGAATTGTGGGTCATCTGTGCCTCTAATTTCTGGCCTCTAGCAAGCGGGTACCAGAGCAGGTAAAGGTGCCTGTCGAGAGGAGCACGGGGCAGTGCTACTGACCCGTGATAACTTCATCGGGTATGTCAGTGGACGCCTCCATGCGTAGCCGTTTCTGGCCTGGGCATTACCGTATCAAGGCCAGATCGTCCGCAAGGTGGGGGGCAGTTCTGGACGTAGGCGCCTCTGCCTTGGAGCCAACTCATGGCCGCATCTTTGATGAGTCCGACCATCAACATGCCTAGAGGGTCGTTGAGTTGAGCAACGTGCATATGGGCACCCATACCGGCAGATGAGAATCGGAGGGAAATGGAGGACGGTAGGAAGGATAGTGGTGGGAGGGATGGGAGATAGTTCCCTTCGGCACTTAAAAAAAAAATTTCTCGACCTCTCTCTCTGCTTGGGGAGAGACAAAGAAGGAGTCGGGAGTAAATCCCTTCATAGACAAGTATCCTGCACGGGAAAGGGTACGTATTTGTACTTTTTAAAAGTCCCCGCGTGCATGAACGCCTGTCATAAGCCACGCAAAATCCACCTCCGAACCCGTCTATCATAGCTGCCATTTCAAAAAAAGTATTGGCTCGATCCCTGTGAAACGATATTAATAGCGGCTGTGGGGGACAGGGCAGTGGCGAGCAAGCAACCACAAAAACTTTGCCGTGAACGTCAGTTGGCCTTCTTGATGGCCCCTTCGGCTTTAGTCACCCCCAGACCATCTCCCGTCCACCATCGACGGATAATCTGCAGGCCATCCAACCTCTTGGTGGTCTCTCTCAACTCCTCTCATCGATGCTTCACGCATAAATTGGCCATCTTTGAACAATCTGCCGGCGTAGTCAAACTCGGCATGAGAGGGGGGTTCGATTAGCATCAACACCCTCGCCGGATAGAAAACCGGCGGATGGAAGGCAGGAGATCTCGACTGAAACGCACCGTACCGGACGCTCCAGTGGGGCACTGTTTGGAGGGGCAGGCCCGCCTATCAATCTGTGATCGGAAGAGTCGTGCATAGGATGCGTAGAAACTCTCGGACCAGCTCTTCCAATATAACGGCCAAGCAGACATGGCTGTCCACTCCAGTCGATGTAATGGTTGAAGAGAATTGTGGATCTCAGGCATCGTTGGGAGACTCCATGTAAGGACCCGCCGCTCCAATGTGAGTTGTCCGAGTTCATTAACTCCTTTGTCATTTCAGGAACTTTTGCATCAGAGTAAACTTGAAAATGCCGTCAGACACACCACCGGTTGGGCTGACGGTGACCGGGTGAGAGCACGAGCTGGTTTGAAGCGGGGGGTGTGGAATTGAAACTGTTCATCCTCATCAAACGAGGCGGCCGACGCTTGCAGCGGTGGAGGTGCAGTAAACTCAGCAGAGCCGGGGCCTCCTCAGAACACGAAAACTCCTAAGGAGCCAAGATTGCTCCTTCTTATGGTAGCTGACCAGAAGGTGTGTGCCGATCAGTGTTCCGCTCCTATCAGACTGGGAGGCAGTGACTACGCCGGACGCCACCTGTGGGGTGGCTCTGGAAGCACGTGCAGCCAGGGAAGGGGTATTGGAAGTTACTAGGGGGCACGTTCTCGGGGTCACGCTCAATCATCAGGAGCCAATGGACAGGAGGGGCAGACGGGGCGACAGAATTCGATTGCCCGCGTGCATAGACTCGATCTTGTTTTGGTTGCCCATGAGTAGATAGTACCTGTAAAGGATTCAATATTTAGTACTAGCAGGAGGCAAACAAGACAAGAAAAACCACAAAAAAAAATTAAAGTAATGAACATTGCTTATGTAACAGTGAACAAAATGGACAAGGTGACGGTCCGTCGTGAGTATGAAGGCGTCATGGGGTCGGGAGTGTCTTATTTGACAATTTATATGGAGTCTTGAACAAGTATGACGGTATCTGCAGGACGGACCGTCACAGGTAAGACGGTCCGTATACGGTGTCCGTCAGAGGACACTTAAAAGAAATATGAGAGACCCTTAGTAGGATAGGGGTCTTTGACCGTCATGACGGTCAGCGACGGTCATCGAAGGTATGATGATCCTTCGTAGTGTACGTTTGAGGGAGGATACTAGAAAAATAGAGAGAGAACCTAAGGGGAAAAGGGTCCTGACAACCAGAACGGTCCCGTGCAGGAGGACCATCGTAGGTATTATGACGGTCCGTCGCATGTGTCCGTTGAAGGACACTTAGAAAAATATGAGAGATCTTAGGAATAGGGTCCTCTGGCAAACCAGACGGTGGGCAGGGACAGTCCGTCGTAGAGATGACGGTCGTCGCAGAGATGAAGTCCGTAGCATGTGTCGTGGAGGACACTTGGAGAAAATGACAGGGGAGTGGGGTGTTGGGCTGGTTGGAACGGACCCAATGAAGTTCTGTCGGGGGTACAACGGTTCCGTCATCGGGGTCTCGTCTGCAACTAAGTGACAGAAACTGGGATGCCCATTCATCCCCTATGACCAAATCAAATTGGTAGCGTTTAACCTAACATTTGTCTAACCCAAAACCTAGTAAAGTGAGCAATTGCTAAGGCACTTATTCTAAGGTTTTAACACGGCAATTTTGGAGGATTTTTAACCTAGGTCCGCAAATTTGATAAAGACAGGAACAAGAACTAGGGTTAATACTAATTGATAAAACAAAAGCAATATGAATGGAGTACAAATTAGAGATACAACATGAGGAATTGAGAAAAACAAGCGGGGACAAGGTTTACTTGGTGATCAAGAATACACCAAAAGCAGCAGCTCCGAGACTAGTAGATGAGGACTTTAGGACTTTGGAGAATTGGGGAAAATGAGTGAAGAGGGAGATGATTTTTGGGGAAGTTGAGAAAACGGAGGGAAATAGGAGGAGAGTGAAGGAAGGGGTGAAATGAGGGGTTGGGGGTTTTAAATGTTGGAAATTTTTTAAAAACCCCAGCCGGGGGTGGTCGGTTGGGACGCCTCATTAATGACGTGATTGATCCTCAACGACCGTCCGTTTAATGCTGTGACGATCCGTCGTAGGTACCGTCGCGTGTGCCCTAGTTTGAAAATAACCGAAAAATGTACCTGGCAGGACGGATTCATGCGACGATCCGTACAGCTGAAAACGGTCCGTTGTTGTTACGTCAGTGACTGTTTGCAGAGTGATTTTCTGTAGAATTTCCTGTGACTGTGCCTGGCAATTTAAAACCTTTTTTAGTAGAAAATGATACAATTACTAGAAGCCAACTATAAGTATTGGTTGCCTCCCAACAAGCGTCTTGATTTAACGGTCGCGGAAGAAAAAAATGAGGGACCACTTGATTAGTCGCCTTCATCAAGATGGTTGCCTTCTATTACTTCATTACCGATGCAAGTATGGCCCAAAAAGTGTTTTATTCGTTCTCTATTCACCTTTAAAACCGCACTTCCCTCCTTGGTTTTTAAACTCCAACTACTCTATGGGGAATACTTGGTGATCAAGTAAAAGCCAGTCTGTTGGACTTGAGCTTTTATCGAAAAGATGAGCAACCCAGATCTGTCTAAAAGCACCAGCGCCAACCATAAACTTTGTTTTGCACTTTTTTCTTAATTCTCCTTCTTCATCTTTTCTTGTGGATATGGCGGATACCGATTGGAGGTCAACCCTCTTTCCTCATGGGTTCGCAAACGTTTTGGAAGGTTGCTTCTTCATTGTTCAACCGAAACTTCATTGCCCATTTTCATATCAACAGGCTCTACAGTAGCAAGGAATGGCCCTCCCAAGATATAGGCACTACAAAATCGACTTCCAATCAAGAATAACAAAATCTGTCGGAAATATGAATGACTCACTTTCACTAGCACATCATGGAGTATCCTATAGGCTTTTCACTTTCGTCAGCATCAGTAGCGCCATAGCAGTGGGTTTGGGTCACCCGAATCCAACTTCTGGTAAATTGAAGAGGGCCATGAGATTTATGCTTGCTCCATATCACATATGCTTTCGCAAAATGTAATGATCCAAGTACAAGGAATAGTGAACGCACCCTAGATCCTCTTTTTTTTTATGAGAGATCTTGTAGCAAATAGCACTACAATGTGCAGTCTATCATCAATCCTCGAAAGGGACCCGTATCTTTTCTTTGTAACAAGAGATCCTTGCATTACTTGGCATAACCGGGCGGGCATTTGTTCTAGAGCTTCATACCAAGGGACATTGATCGAAAGGTTGCTTCCAGCCAGGTTATAAACGTCGATATTACCATCCTCAGTTTTTTTTCATAACTCTGAGGGAAGGGCGGGTGGGGTCTGAGGCATGGGGGAATGACCTTATGGGACTTCTGCATCTTTTCAGGGCTTCTTCTGCTTCACCACTACCTTTACCCACCTTATCCATCCATGCCTTTCTCACATTTTCTCATTAGACGGCATAGGTGGGTCAATGGTTTGCTTACCACACGAGTAGTGTTGCCATAAAATGTGCATCATTTTTTGGATTTTGGACAGTGTTGCTCGGAAAGAGTGCTCGATTGCCGTGTGTTCAAAGACCGCACATAATTGGGCCATTGTGAAACGCGATTTGCGTAATCGACTATTGAATGTATATCGACTTTTGCCAATACTGCCAAAGCACCTCAACTCGTTAATGTGTCATCACTAGCATTGAACCTGCCTCTCATTTTGTGCAACATATCTCAACTCGCGCCATACTACCCTCCACAAGCCCTAGGAGTAAAAACTTCACGATTTTGAGGAGAATAGGGCCCATTCCTGGCATTTATTACATCGTTACCTGTTGAAGTTGTGTTGTAGCAGTTGTAGTTTCCATCTCGGAAATAATGACCCTCAGGTGATTTACATAGTTATGACCTTGGTTCCCTTGACCTTGGGCAAATTTCCTGATGTGATTCGAGGCCTTGGGCACTGGGTCGGAAAAACCCCCGTCTGCTTCATTTACCACTAGGAAATCCTCCTCATAATAATACTCATCATTTTGTGGGCAGTGTGGTTTTGAAAAGTGGACACATTAATCTTTTCTGCACCCCAGTTGACATGTTTTAGTACCAAACCCAATTCAGTTCTCATCTGAATCATTCTTCACGAATCTTATCTGGGCTGTGAGTGTGAGTGGACTGTATGCGAAGGTATTTTCTTACCGGTTATTTGAATTTCATGTACTCCAAGATTTATTATTCCGGAGATTTTCTCTAATTTTCAGGGCAATCTCAGCATAAGGATCTCCACATAAGATCACTTTTAGTGTCCAAACACCGATTTATTGTTATCAATTCCTGTCCCGATAGAAGTATCCTTCAGTGATCATCATCTATTCCGGGATTTGGACTCTTCTTCAAGAACAGAGTTGAATTATCCAAAGAACTACTAACTGACTCTTTAGGTAGTGCCACAAAAGTTGTCACTCTGTCTTGTGTTTGAGTTTCTTGGAAGGAATGATTAGTTGCGTGCTAAGAAAACATCCCTTAGTTGGTTTCAAAGTGAAAATTTGAGTTGTCAGGTGAGGCCTCAGTGAACAAAGCAGTCTCTCCCATCAGTTGAGAGAGAAAAACTCGAAGCCCCTTATACATCCAAGTCCAAGTCAGGCCTCCCTAACAGCTTTTACCCACCTGTCAGCTTACTTAGCTATATGGGCATGTGGATCCTCAGAAGGTGTAGCCCTAAAAACAACACGGCAGTGAGCATTGCATCAGGCTAATAGTTACACGAAGGTGTGGCATGCTGGTAGAGGAGGCAGAAAAGTGGCCCATCGGAGTCTGCTATGTTGTAATAGTCTGTAGTATGATTGGGGCCGTGGAGCGGGGATGTGCCCCTGTTGGTGTTCACCCGGAGCATCGGGTAAAAAATAACCTATGAACATCCAATCGGAGCTGGGATGTTTGGGTTTGGATCATCATCATTTATTCCCAACTGTCGATCAGGTTGCGTAGCTACACTCAATTCGTGATCGTAGGGAAACAAGGGTTTCTCCTCTCCGTGTATTGGCAGTACAAGGAAAGGATGGTTCTGCAAAGTACAAAAACAATAAAAAACAAAGTCAAAAGTCAAAGCAGAAAATATCAACTAAACATAGTAATAAATTTAGGTTAATCTAAAAGCTCTTTCCCGGGCAACGGGCCAAAATTTGACACGACTCAAAACTTACTCTTAAATAAGAAGTAAAGCGGTCGTGTCAAGTAAATAACCCAATTAGTGAGGTTGAGATTGTTCCCACGAGGAAAAATAGTTTAGAGACTTAACTTCAATCTATTACTAATATTTGTTCAGTCAATATTTCCTTGGAAAGCAAAACCAAGAAAAAGGGGGGGGTTTCTATTATTTATAGTAAGAAAATAACTAAGCAAATTAAAAGGAGGGCAAAACTAACAGCTTCGAATTTGGAGTTGAATCAATAATCAAAGTAACTGGTTTACGTGTTCCCACGGTTTATAACTCGATAAGTCTAACTTAACAATTCTTTTCTAGTATCTTGCCTGCAAAAGTGATAAGTTATTGTATTTCTTAAATCCTGGTCGGCATCTAGAAAAAAGTCACTCGCACCTTGGTCCGGCTACGTGGTTGCTATCCGAACCCTGATATTTACCTCAAATTAAGCATCGTATTCGGATATTTGACGGAAGTTATTTACTCCGTACAATCAATACTAGTCCTCTTTAGATTGTGTCCATTAAATCTATGTTGATAATTTTTCTTTTTCTATTATCTACCTCTTGGTCGGAAAGTAGCATTAAGTCGAGTTCTAATGTTGCCCCCAATACTGTTAAAAAGACTCTAAATGAAAAGAATTCAATACATGCAAGACCACTATTCTAGATTGTATTTAGTTATGTGTACATCATTAGTAGTCTATGGTTCCCACAACACTAGTTATGGAGTTAGTTACCCATAGTCATTAATTACCCAATTATTAAAATATGTGATATAAGAAGTCGTACTTACTTCAATGAGAAAGAGTAAAATCTGAAATTTCACTTGATTAATCAGCAAAAGTCACACAATCAATGATAAAAAGTCTCAAGATAATCAATAAAATCTCTCAAAGAGTGTACAAAATCATCAAGGAGCTCACCAAGATTTCAAAGGTCTAAATTTGATCAGAGTCTCACATAGTCAAAGATCTAAATGATCCCGGTTAACCTCAAAAATGAGGTTTTTTGAAATATTTATAGAAAATAAAACCTAAAAATTAAACCAGGACTCTTTTGCTGGAAATCTGTCAAAAATGCGGCTGGGTCGGACGGACCTCATGACAGGACGTCGTGGACTCTGTTGTCCCATACTTGCAAAAAAATTTTGCTGCTCTCTTCATTACCCTCGACGGCAGGTATGACGGACCGTTACGAGCACAACGGTCCGTCGAGGGTCTTCGTTTCAAAACACTTGAACTCTTGGAATTTGGGTACTGAGGCTACCTCTCTGATCTTCAATACGAACCTGCAGGACGGACCGTCATGGCTACAATGGTCCGTCACGCTTTCCGTAACCCCACACTTGGTCCGGCTTCCCCATCTTCCTTCAGCAGCTGCACAACGCTGCCACCTACGGACCGTCACAGGCATGACAGACCGTCACAAGCTCCGAGGTGGTATCTTCTATATTTTTTTGCTCAAAAACCTCCGATTATTCTTTGGACAGATTTCCCTGCAAATAGGAGAAACTTATATAAAAATTAGCACAAAAAGGCTTTTGGACACACTAAACTTAAGGAAAAAGTATTAATAATACCGTGAAACCACGGTATATCAATGAATTCTTATTTGAACATGTTTACCAAGAACTTTTGCTTATGTCAAACAATGGACAAAATTTTAATGTCGAAACGTTTAATGGCACAAACTCAAAATGACAACCTACAAACCTAAACTAACCATCTACTATACGAAAAAGGATCTTTGTGATCTTACCATGTTAATGAAATTCTCATATGAGTATGTTTATCAAGAATGTTGACAAAGTCAAATGTTGGTCAAAACATTAAAATTAAACGTCTAACAATACAAACTCAAAATAAAAGCCTCAAAACCCAAATTACATATCCTCATAGACCAAAAAGGACCTTCCAAATTAACAACACTAACAAAATTCTCATCCAATCCCATTTACCAAGAATATTGGCTGAAGTCAAACTTTGACCAAAATATCAAAGTTAAAACACCTAATGCAATGAACTTAAGATAAAAGTCTCAAAATCCAATCCAACCATCCTTTTAGACCAATAAGGACATTGCGCATCCAACTAATTTGACTTAATTTACATTCGAGCACATTTACCCAAAATATAAACAAAAATCAAACTTTTGTCAAAATGTCTAATGACACAAACTAAAAAAATAAAAGCCTTAGAGTCAAATGAATCATCCTATTAGACCAAAAATGTTCATCTTAATCTAAACCCGTTGATGTAATTCCCATTCAAGAACTTTTACCAACAATGTTGACTGAAATCAAACTTTGGCCAAAACTTCAAAGTTAAAACACTAACACCACAAACTCAAAATGAAATCTTCGAAATTTAAAAAAAAAACATCTACTAGATCAAAAAGGAACTTCCAGATGCAATTAGGTTGACAAAATTTTCATCAAAGTAAGTTTTTCAAGAATTTTGATCAAAGTTAACTTTGGTCAAAACTTCAAAGTTAAATTGTCTAACGACACAAACTTAAAATGAAAGCTTCAAACTCGAACAAACCATCCTACGTATAACACCCCGAATTAGAAACAAGGCAAAAATCAGCTTTAGGAAAAAAATTGTTGACGTGACCCACAAGGTCAACCACGCCACGTGGTTGGACCCATGCCCCGTAGGTGGGTGTCGTTGAGAAGAACCCTGAGAACTGCTAAAGACAGTGACCCACGCCAGAACCCATGACCCTTTGATGGGTCGATGTCCGTGGCTTGGGGTTCGTAGGTCCTACCTCAATTTTCAATTCTTTGATCCCCGAACCACGGTTGACCAGGACGGACCATAGGTACATCCACGGCCCGTCGGTCATGATCTCGTGGATTAGGCCTGATATTTTTTTTTAAGGACTAAAAGGTATTTTAGGATTTTAATAAAATTGAAGTGGTGTCATTTTGCCTAGACATAGACCACCAATATAAGTATTTTTAACCCCCAAAATCCCCCAATTAAGTCATTTTCTCAATTCCCTAAAATAAAAACCCAAACTCCACTGAAATATTCTCTCTCTAGAAGGAATAAGGAAGAAGATGAAGGTAGGTCAAGTTGAATCTTCCAATTTTCAAGATTTTTTGGATAATTTGGCTAAGATAATCCTTCCTCCCATGGAGTCCCTTATAATTCCACAATTTGAAGAAGAATTATCCCACTTCTAGTTAGGGTTTTTCCATTGTTGTGGATTATGATAAATGTTGATCTAAATAGTTGGATTATGATTGTTTACGATTAAATTGATAGAATTGCATGTATTTAGGATGAAATTACATGTACTCATGTCTATGCTATGATTTTAGGGTTTAGTTGATATGTTGGGTTTGATTGCAAGTGATGGAAACTCTATGGGATAAATATCTCCTTATAGGATTGATGATTTATGACTAGAATTGCTTTAGAATGATGACTATATAATGAATTTGATGTTAATTTCTTGAGAGTAAAGCATATATAATGATCATGAGATGTAGTTCTTTGAGAGTAAATCGTAGACTATGAATTATTGATTGATAAATGTTATGATGTGGAAGAGAAACTTCTCATAATGAATTGCTAAGCATGACTGAATGAATGTGAAAAGGTTTACTCACATGAATGATTCTAGGTTGAAAGAATTTCTCACCTAAAATGAATCTAGACTAAAATTGCTTAATGAATAATGAGGCTAGAGGCGATTAACCTTGACCTGCATGTGAAAGGATATGAGGCGATTCTCATACTCCTTAGAATTGAACAAGAGGTCAGTCCCCATGTTCTTACTATGATGAATGAACATGGAGGTGAGTATCCATTATCCTTATGACATGATGTAGAGGTGATTACCCACATTATATGATAATTGTGGACCTGAGTACCCGCAATCTAAAAGTAATTAAGGGAAGAGTTGAATACCCATTCACCTTTATGAACTAGGCATTGAGGTGAATCCCCATATCTTTAAAAGTAAGAATAACTTATATGATTATGATATGAAGTTGATTGACTTGCAATATTGCTAGATATGTCTTCCATGATGTAATATTAACTAAAGGCGAATGTCCTAAATCTTGGATAAGATTAAGTAAGGTTAAGTACGGTAACTCAAGGGACTATTCCTCTTCCATTATGATTGTTATTGTGTCTTGATTATGATTATGGCTTATGTCCTTATTGAGGGAAGAGGGAGGGAGGACAGGGGGAGGAGTGGGAGGAGAGAGGGGGAGAGGAAAGGGGAGGCGGAGGGAGGAGGTGGTATCGTGTGTTTTTTTTTTTATTTGGGGGGAGGGTGTCTCACTGTGGGTTCTTATGGGGTATTTATTTGGGTGTATTAATGTTTTTATGTTTTTATGGTTGTTGATTTAGCCATCATATTTAGTACTTGATTTTACTAACGCATATTCTTGCCTACATTCTTATAAAATATAGGGTCCGACGCTCCTAATTCACATACTTGTGGATAGGTTCCTAGCGGATTGTGAAGTGAAGATTTCGTGAGGCCTCATTGTGTTTGAGGATTGGATCACTGTATATTTATGTTAAGACTTTTGCATAGGGTGCATCCCAGTATTATATTCTCTTATGTTTAAATGGTTTGAGACAGTGTCATGTTAGACTTACGTGTGCTGTTATAAAGACTTTGATTGTATCCAAAGGTTCTAAATTTCTGCACCTTTTTTATTACTTTATGTTATGATATGCAAAGTGTCTTATATGGAGACTCCCGGGGTCTTACACGCCTTGTTACATGTTGGGGAGTAACCCTGGGTCGTGACACTGCTAGACTAAAAACGCCTTTCTTAGCTAACAAAATTGACAAAAATTTCATATGACATCAGAACTTTAGAGATGTCAGAATTGGTCGGCACAACCCACCCGGCCTAATCCATTCATTGTTTTGAATTTGAAGGGCCAGGTCATGGTAGCCAATTTTTTGGTGTGGTCCAGAAAATGGTCAACCCAGCCACAAGTACGTGGGCGATGGGCTTTGTCGGGCCAACCCTCTTTTCTTTAAATTGTATTTTTTTAGATTTTTAAAATTAAATTATAATTTAAAAATATTGTGATAAATATCGAGAAGACAATATTATGCGGTGTTAGTATTACTACTCGTTAATCAATTTTACAAATAAAACTATTTTTAAAGTATTTATTAAGTTTGATTTCAATTAAAAGAGTAAATAGATAAACAAAAATATTACCCTAATTTTTTTTCAATGATCATAATAAAATACAAAAATTATGACCATATTAAATTGATAACGGCCTATGTAGTGATTCCCTGGACACTTTAGGGAATTTTTATTTTATGTAGTACATAATTTATAAAAATATTTTGTATTTAATTAGTAATTTTTCAAACATTAAACAAATTTTGAGTTTAGACTCTTATTATTTTTAATACTCTGTTTTATTTTTATTTTTTCATTAATTTTCATTTGGCCCACGGGCTGACCCTATACATATTTCTCAAGCCCCACAAATGGGCAGGCTTATTCAGTTCGAGTTAAATAGGCTCCAAATATTGTAGCTCATCCCTATCAAATCACGGGTTAGTCCAGGCCCGCCCATGGGCCTAGCCTATAGTGATAGCTCTAAGAATTTTAGAATGATCAGCTAGATGATTTTAAAGTTTAAAGGTTTTACAGTGCCATTTTTGTTGTTCCTCGAGCTTGATACATATTTGATGAGAATATATTTCACAATAAATTAGTTAGTTAGAATTAACTATAGTAAAGTTAGTTGCTACAATAGAGTTAGTTATTGTCAATAAATTAGTTAAGTTATTACTCAAAGTTATTTAGAGATCTTTTCTTATTTTATGTATATATACTTCATCTTGTGAATGATTTTGAATCAATTCATTTTTTTTCAATACAGAAAAGTGCAATGCACACAATTCTTCTCCCACAAAGAGTTAATTGTTGATTTCTTCTCTTGCTGCATTCAATTCTCCATTAATGGAGGAAAGCAATAGCTTATGCTCTTAGTTATCTCATGGTATCAGATATAGGAGGTTGCTTCTGGATGATTTTCACATTATAATTATCTTCGTGAGTACCAAGTTTCTTCATTCTATCCAATTTGTTTCTAGTCCAGTTCATCTCTATGGGTTTGTATCTTTGACTGTTTTTGAATTTCATCTCTGTGGATTTGTCTTCGACTATTTTTGTGTTGAAATTTTGATTGTCCGATCTCTGTTTTTTCGATATTCAGTTGTGTGTCGTAATCAATTTTCTCTTCCTGCTAAACCTAATTTTATGGTTCATGGTTAATATTCAAGTTGATCCATCATTAGATACTTCTAGTTCTACACTGCCTCCTAGAATAGACATCACAAGTCCTTTCTATTTGCATCCATTAGAAAGTGCAGGTTCCACTCTATTATCGATAATTTTGATGGATCTAATTACAGATCCTTGATACGTGATATTCTTCGAGCATTATCTGTTTAAATAAAAACTGGATTCATCAACGGCAAAGTTGTACGACCTAATTCAGACAATCCAACATATATACAGTGGGAAAGGGGTGATGATATGGTGACTAGCCTTGATCCACAATTATTTTTCCCCAGTTCAGCGTGATAGATTACAATACGTTAATCATGCTAAGGAGATTTGGGATGAATCGGAAGATAGGTATGATCAAACGAATGTCTGCAAACTGTAATCAACTTCAAAAGGAGATCAATGATCTTGTGCAGGGGAATTTTGACGTCATTGGATATTACACAAAAATGAAGAAAGTATGGGATATATGAGTACTATTGATGTTGCTTCGCAGTGCACATGTGTGTGCAACTGTGGTGGAAAAAACAAAATGCATAAAGTTGAACAAGAGAGGGGTCTCATACATTTCCTAATGGGGTTAAATGAGCTATATACTGCTATAAGGGGAAATATCCTAATGATGAGTTTTCTGCCTAGCATGGCCCAAACCTTTGTGATATTGTCACAGGAAGAGAGACAGAGATAGGTGAAACCTTACAATAATACAATATTATAATCGACCTCACTTAGTACCTCATCTACTCACAACAATACTGGTCCCAACAATTTTAAAACCAACTACAATCCATACAAAGAAAGTGCAAGTAACTCCAACACATCCAATATCAACAACCACACATATCCAACTTGTTCTGTGATTTTTGCAAGCGATCTGGACACACTAAAGACATATGTTACAAGCTTCATGGATATCCACCAGGTCAAAGGTTTCCCAAGGGAAGAGGATCAGGTTCTGCAACAAATGTGCATAATTTTGAGGAAGAGAAAAACCGTTTTGAGGATATGCAAATGCAAATGAATTTTTCCAAAGACCAATATAAATAACTGCTTAATCTCTTTAGAACATTGCAAGTTTGACATGGAACTAATAATCCAGGCAACATGTTGAATGGTGGTGTGAATCTGGTAGGTATAATTGCTTGTTACTCTTCAATTAATAAGATAGGTGATCTATAATGTAGGTGTGCTAAACTAACCACTGCTCTTGGATCATACACTCAGGAGCATCACATAACATGACTTATAATAAGACCATCCTCAAAAATATCAAAACACTACCTTATCCCTTCCTAATCACAATACCTAATGGTTACAAGGTTTAAATAACTGAGATTGGAAATGTGTTTTTGAATTATGTGTTAAGTCTATACAAGGTATTGTTTATACCTAGTTTCAAGTTCAAATTAATATCAATTCATTGTTGGGCTCACAACTTAAAGGCATGGTCAGTTTTAACAATTTCTTTTGTTTGTTGCAGGACCCTTTTCTAAATAACCCTCTTGACTTGATAGAGCCAAGAATAACTTATATTTTTTTCATTCGCACAATTGTTTCCCACCTTCTGATGGCAACACAGTGTCTGATGTCACTACCTTTTCCTCAAACAGTCAGCATGTTTCCTACCTTGTCAATTGTAAAGTTTTGTTGGTGCAAGAAATTGTCAAGCTTCACTATCATGTACTGTAAAATACCTTTATACTATCAATAAATAAGCATGCAGTATTGTTGATTATGTTGTTAATTCATTTTCTTGCACTATCAATTCTATTCACAGTCGTAATGCTGAATTACTATGACATGATAGGTTAGGACATGTACATGAAGATGAGGAATATTTCCACTATTCCCATAAATTTTCTACCAAATATACTTTCACTTGTACTATATGTATCATGGCTAGACAAACTAGGATGTCCTTCCCTGAAAGAACAACCACAACTATCAAAATCTTTGAATTACTGATATTGATCTATGGGGACCATACCATATACTCACTCATGATAGTTATCATTACTTCTTTAACCATGGTAGATGGCCACAATAGAGCAACCTCGACACAATTACTCAGATGCAAAAGTAATGCACTACAAACGTTAAGCATTTGTTTCCCTCAGAAAATCAATTTCAAACCAAACTAAAAACCATTAGATATGACAATGGTATAGATTTCAATAACAATGAGGAAACCTATTTTTTCAAGAAAAAGGAATCATACACCATAGATCATGCCCTATACACCCCAACAAAATGGAGTGGTTGAGAGAAAATACAAGTATCTCCTTAAAACAGCAAGAACATTCTTATTCCTCTATTGATTAAATTTCATTCAATTCTTCATGGGTTCAATTGGTGTTAATTCAATTGCTCAATTTTGATCTTATCATTATTATTTTGACTCAATTACATGTTTTTCAATTACTTTTATATGAACTCATGAATTGATCATGATTTTGACTACAAATCCCAACTTACATGAATTAAATAAGGAATCTTAAATTTATGATGATGTTTTTATGAAGTTAGAAGTGACACATGATTTGTGAAAAGAAATATTTTATGATCTATGTTGCTTTAACATGAGCATCAATAAAATTATGAAAGGTTCTTCTCACATGTTACGGGATCATGGTTTAGTGGAAAGTTTTCTCACTTAGACTTAATTCAAGATGTTAAGAGTGGATTAGCATTTGAATTGTGTTTTTTCATGTATGATGATATGTTTATGAAAATGAATATTTTATTGAGATTTGACTTAACACTGAGAACTTTAAAGTAGAGGCTTAAATAGGATAATCTTTTGTAGAAACCTCTAGTTTTAAACTATGTGTCTCATAGATTGGTTAAATGACCTAACTAGTGGATCCACATATAACACATGATATGAAATAAACTTCTATCGTGGCCAGTAGACTTTCGCTTCTCTTTGTGGGCGTTAAATAAAATTCTTTATTATGGCTCACACGATCTACATCGGTTAAAACCAACATTCCACAAAATGACCTAACTTGGAAAATTATTGAAATTTTGCCTGTGGGTTAGTTTGATCAATATAACGGGTCGGAGACTCGAATTAGAATTATGAGAAATCCATTGGATTTGGGGATGATTTAAGGCCTAGATGAGGTCTTTGTTGATTTTTGAGTGGTCTTGAGCTTGTTTTAACCTTTTTAGGCATTGTGTTTGTTTCTTGTGACTTTCATGAGTTTCATGTCAAGGAGACCTCAGCATATTTCAATCGTTTCATTGTGTCTGGAACATCGAGTATAGTCAGTTTGCATGTATAGTTCATGTGTTCGGGATTCCGATTGGATCCGGGGGGTTTCTGATTCTGGTGCATGGCCATTTTGGTCATCACAATCGTGTATCATTAATTTAAGGTGCATATAATCACATGTGTCTTACCTTGATCGTGATGGTCAATTTAAATGAGTTGATTGTCTTACTCATCACGATTGTGTGGATCTAGGACGTGATAGCGATCAGCATTTGAGACATGGGCAAAATATTTTCCATAAATAGAGTTTAAACCTCATTTCACCATATTTTAGTTTTGGGAGTTTTGGTGTGGTGATTTGAACAATATTTTTGTGGATAAATATTTGGGTAATGATTCCTAACCTTAAATCTTCAATTTACACATTATTATATATGTATTTAACTGTTCAAATCAAATTTTGAAATAAAAAATTGGGGTTTATCTTCAAGAGCCCAAGCACCTAGTAAAATGGTGATTTTTTGAAGCTTATTTTAATTCCTTTTTTCAAAATGGTTTTCACCAATGTGTTTCAAATTACTTGGATAATAATTTCAAGTAAAGAATTCGAAATCAAACTACATTTTTGGAATAAAATTTTGAATCGATTGACCCATTTTTCAAAGTATATAATGTGGGTATTGTTATTTTTTAAAATTTATGGTGAATACTTGTTATGATATAGATTGTGTGACTTTGGACATTAATCGAAAGTAAAAGACTCAAGTCTTGGAGTAACTAGTTGGTTGAATTAAGACAAGTGATCTCCTAAACCTTGTGATCTTAATTCGTGTATTTCTCTTCATGTTTGTATGTGGGGTTTAATAGGGATGAGGTAAATGGTTCATTATTCCACTTGATAAATCTTATTAAATAAAAAGGGATTTAAATGAAAAGGATATGTGTTGATAATAATATGTTGTGAATTGCCTTGTTTGGCCTTATTTGGTAGATTGATGAAGTGCTTGATAGCTTGAATGTGGACTTTAATCGCTTGAATTATTGTCTCATCCTTATGGTATGAACTAGCTTATGTGCATTGACTATTGTACAAACGGACCTGTCACAATAAAATTTGAATAGGGAAAAGGTTTCGGCTATTGATTTCAAGAAAATGTCGACTAGACAATATTTTGTCTAGTGATTTAAAGTCTATGGAAAATGATTATGGCTAGTGACATGACATAAAGTCAATGGAAAATGATTTTGGCCAGTGATATAATATAATGTCGATGAAAAATAATTTCGGCTAGTGATACGATATAAATTCAATGAAAAATGGTTCATCCTAGTGATACGATATAAATCCAATGGAAAATGATTTCGACTAGTGATATGGTATATAGCCGATAAGAAATGGTTTCAACTAGTGATAAGGTATATAGTCGATGGGAAATGGTTTCGACTATTGATATGAGATAAAGCAGATGAGAATGGTTCCGGCAAAGATTTGATTATTATGATTTGATGCATTTTATGTTTATGTTTGACTTACTTGTTGAATGTGATAAATGCACTTGTTACGCGTGATTGATCTACTTGAAATTGAGATTGACCTACTTGAAACGTGATGGTTGTTGAATTGTGACTATTGGACTGTGATTAATGAGCCTTGTGAGTTGTGGATTATAGAACTTTTAAGGTTGAACTGATTTATGTGCATGTTGCAGTTGAGGAGGTTCGATTGGGATGAAATGAGTATTTCATTTCTAGCTAGTTGCTTTTGTTTATTAGGTTGGGTGTCGTGTTGTTGGTACTCACTCCTTGCGTTTACACTTGTGTAGGTTTCGAGCCCGGTATCATGTGATTGTTCTTTGTCTCCCACCTCCGAAACTATTGAGAGGTAGTTGATTGTCATTCTGACGGGACCTGTAGTTCTTCTTATTATGTTTTGTTCTATTTGTATTTATTTCTTAATTCCACACTTTATGTATTAGTGCATGTACATGTGACAACTAGGTTCTGGGTGGTAATAGAATCAATACATTTTCACTTTTATCTTCTTCTTGCTTTATCTTTCTGCAATTGTTTTGTTTTAGTTGTGTTGAAGTTGACTTGTGTTGATGAAAATAGACAAGTTTTATCACATCCATTTTGGATCGTGACAATTTTAATAGGATTATTTGTGGCGACATTGAATAATAAGTCACCAATATCTAATCTTTCGTGGCGATTTCAGGGGTCGCGCGATAAATTTGTTCTTGTTGTTGCAACATTTAAATGTCGTCGTTGATTCATCTCATATTGTGGCAATAAGATTGGTTTGTTTAATGATCGTAAGTTTACTAATTTGACCCAAATTGGCAAAAGTTCTAATTGATTTCTTGTAGTGCTATTTTCAACTCCAAACTCTTCAAATTCCAAATAAAGTGATATTTTTATAATAGTATGTAATAGCTTATGTATTAGATCTAATTTGTGATATTATGTGATTATCTATTTTTTAGTATAGATTTAATTACACGTTTGAGGTAAACCCGTTAATTAACTGATTTTGCTAGTTCTGACAAATTGAGACGTATTAACCCTACTGATAATAAATAATTTAAATTTTAAATATCTTTTACAAAATATATAACCTCACACAACTCCAACCAAATGAAGGACTATTTTCCATTTCAAATCGAATCGCCGCTTGTCAATCCAACAATATACATCGAATGATGCATTATATAGTTGAATCAACATTTGGTGAGTTACTTTTTGAGTCCAACTCCCAAGTTGAAGAGAACACGTGTGTTTGTGGTAGTGCAATATTTTGATGTACAAGTTTCCTAACATGTGAAATGAGGCTGTCTTTTAAAATATATTTTTGAGTCGTCCTAGGTGATATGGGGCAACAAGTTACATACGTGAAAATTGGAAATTTTTGTATATAGCTACTTAAAATAATTTAATTATATTTTACAAAAATAGTTTGCTAATTATAATTTGTAATTTTATATTAAAGAGAGAGAAAAGATGAGCGAGATTGAGAGAGGGAGGAGAGAGATGAGCGAGATTGAGAGAAGAAGGAGAGAAGCGTGCGAGAGAGCAGCGAGTTGGGAGAGGTGAATTGAATATATGTATTATTTAGATAATTATATATAAGTAACTAGTATGCATATGTATCAATTATTATATTTGTATATCTGCATACAATTTGTATTTGTATAGAATCGTATTTAGTTCAAACATTTGTATTTGTATATCTAGTCTCCCTCTCACTTTATACAAACACAACTTATATATTTGTATTTGTATAAGTTATGTTTGTGTAAAGCGAGAGAGATAGACAGAAGAAAACGGACAATGTAGACTTGTATTTGTACAATTGTAAGTGTATATGACGGAGATATATCTATTTGTATTTAGATATTTATGTTTCTATAAAGTGAGAGAGAAACTGGCAGAAGAGAGGCGAGAGAGAGATCGGACAGGGAGAGGAGAGAGATGGGGGAGAGATGATAGAAAAAGAAGAGAGAAACGAGCGAGATTTCCAAAGAGTGAGAGAGGCAAGAGAGAGAGGGGCAACAAAGAGAAATGTAATTATAGCTAAAAGTAAGTTCTAAAATTGTAATTAACACAAAATTATAGCTATATTAGTTAATTACTAGTTTATGTTTACTTAACCGCATGATATTTCAAAATTTTTAACCCAACCATCATTTGATGAATGATGAAGATGATGATGTAGATGATGATGAATGAAATGAATATAATAATAATACAATAATAATGTGTGGCGTAAATTTTTCTCGCATAAATTTACATTGTGTAATAATAATAAAACAATAATCATAAAATAATAATATCTAGAAAATAGAGTAACATAGTTGTAGTAAAATGTAAATTAGGTGGTAATGACTCGTAACATCACGAAAACTGAAAAATGGCTTTAGAGAAGAAGAGGCCTTTGACAAAAAAACAAACAGATGAATTGAAAACAGATAAATACTATAATTTTCTATAATAGATAAAATTATACAGGTAGAGGGCATTTGGTAATACTGATACAAGTTATACAGGAAATGATAATCATACAAAAATATAATATATAGGATTTGTGTGTGTGTATATATATATATATATTATATTATATATATATATAGATATAGTTAGTAGCAGGCAAATTAGGAATGTACGTTTGTCGTTGTTAATGATGTAATAATTATTATGTGGTGATTAATATTATTAATGAAGGGGTTATTCTTGTACAAGAAGCACTTATCTTGAGAGTATTTTGCCTTTAAATTGTCTAATTAATTTCTGTATTGTTAATTTTTTTATTTTTTGTTTTGGTATCATGTAAAGAAAAACTAAAAAGCTATTCTTGAGATAAATTTTAATGGGATATGATGAATGGTCATTACTTCAAATAAAATAAGCGAAAAAAACGTTTCAAGCACAGCATGACTATGACAATTTGGGCGCTCTCAGTTTTACCAATCTGATCCTTAGTGCTTGAAAAGGGAAAAAGAAACTAGAAAGGTTTATGATCTTTTAAAAGCAACATCACTTAGATTATTGAAAAGAAACTCTATGTTCTTGAGCATTTTTCCTGTATCATGTTATTAATCTTAATCATGTTTATGTCCTCCATTTGCTAGAGAATCGATATATTATGATACTTAGCAGTAGGCTTATTGACATTCAATAAGTATCTAAAGTTTACGATAAATTTTTGATATATTCGATAATAAAATAACAATCAATTTTCATATCTCTTTTTTACTTTTTAATAGTGCATTATCTTATTTATATTTAAATCTTTTTTTAAATTCCACAATTATATACTGAGATTAGATGTAAGTAGATTTCACCCTACCAAAATGCATATAGGGTAATGCAAATTTTGCAACAAAATCATGTATAATCAAATAAAAAATAAGTTAAGTCAAAAGGAGGAGGTGGTGGGGTAATGAATCCAAAAGAAAAGGTCAGTTTTATAGCATAGACTAAATTTAATTTTATATATGAATAAACGGTGCCAATGAATGTAGACTTTATTCAATTCATTCATAGCTATTTTCTTATTGTTCAGATACACAATATATTTTGTGTTCATCCATCACTATCATATATCCCAGCTAGCTTTAGAGATTTCATTTTCATTACACTGTGGAGCTCCATTTACCCTCTTCAAACATTATATTTCTCTTCCAACGGCTGCTCATAATGTATATATACATATCTATATTTAATATTGACCTTGACTTTAATTTTTAGCTAGCTACAATGTTTGAATTAATTTTTTTTTTTTTTAATAACAAGTAGTGGATTACTGGTCCCCTCCAGTACATATGTAGATTAACTACAAATGGAAAGAGCAATTATTTTACCAACATAAGAACGCAACTTTTATGGCTGATTAACTATGATTTTAAAACGGAATGATTTATTTTAACTTAAGACAAAATATAAAAAAATAAATAATATTTTTTTAATTTTGTGATGTTACATTAAAGTTATAACAAATGTATTTAATTTTATTGTCTTAAATGTATTACATAATTAAAATGTTGCCAAATTTTTTTTTTATTTATAAATAGACTAAAAAAGAAAGCAAATCATTTATTTTTAGTGAGTATAGTTATGTGAGGACAAAAACACGTGTATGTGATTAAAGTAGATTAAGTGTGATAATAAAAGAGATTAAGTGGTACACACATTTGTCAAATCCATATTGATAGATGTTTGGTTAAACATAATATATAAATTCTTTTGGTCCGTCTTGTCGAAGCTATCTTTTCCCCAAAAAGGTTGTGAGCAGTGGAGGAGAGTCTCCATCAAGACAGTCAATCACAACGTGTAAAGACTCTACCAGCAGCCCTTCTTCTTCCTACACCTGGATATCTCATCTCAATTCAAAATGTATCTTCTACAACTACATAAATCATATCGTCTTCTTTCGTCCTGTGATTTTGAGCTAAAATTTTTAATAAATAAATTTAAAATTTAGAAGATTAATAGCACAAACTAAACGAAAAAAGTGATATTTATTACAAATATATATATATATATATAGAAGGCCGACTAAGCCCTTGCTTCCGTCCAAATCTATGTAAGAGACATCATTTAGGGGGATAGATAAAAATAATTTAGGAACAAATTTTTTGATATCTCTTTTGTTGTTTAGTTTAGAATAACTTATCTCAATATTATATCATTGTGATGATAATTATGCTATTCCACAATGTATATTGAAATAATTATAGAATAACTTATTTTTGACCACTTTTAATTGTCTTAATTTAATTAAGCTAAAAATATAAACTGTGCATAGTCCTGATAATTTATAATCCAAACTTGTTAGGTAAAATATTAAATTGAGTTTTAGTTCTTAAGCCGTACTGACATATATAGTAAACAAAAAGTTAACTGATTAACTTCCCCCATCAAAATTTGAAATGTTAACTACATTTATAACATACGTGGATTAATATTCTTAAAGAAGGTAGTATATATATCAAATAAATTTAACATGTTAACTACATTTGTAACCTGAATTTAGGGTATATTAATTATATTTTCTTAAGTATGCAACCCCAGTACAAAAAATAAAAATACTTAAATTAGTAATAAATTTCATTGCTAATAAAATTTTATGATGAAGCGTTAATAAATAGAATAAATGAATTTATTTTACTCCTATTTAAATATAAAATTTATTTTCAAAGATATAGTAGTATTCGTTACTCGTATATGTATTGCTTTTTTCCATTAATGAAATTTTGCAAACTAAATAAATATGTTTTTAGAAAAAAGATAATGACAATTAAGGTTCCAAAGCAGTGTGTATTGAACAATCAAATCAATATTATATTCAACTGAGTAATAAAAGCTAATATGATAAAGGCGTAGTGTGGTGCGCAAACAACACGCTTGATAGTTCTATACATAGGGTGAATTAAATAGCATATATAATAGAAATAATTGTTACTATTTAATGGTTTAGATTAGAGGAAACATTAGCCAGTATTTTAATGTAAAAATTGAACTTAAAATAGGAAACGTGTGTCTCAATAATGAGACAATTTTTGGTGGGCTTAACTTTGGTGGCTTTTTCTTCCTTTTTTGTGCATTTAGGTTCAAATAATCTATTTATTCATAAGATTAATAATTTCTTAATACGTTCTTATTAAAAAATAATCCCTAAAGATGCACGTGAGAAGGATACATACATATGTTTCTGTCAATTAAAGGTTGCATTCTCTTTGTAATTAAAGGCCATGTTATCTTAAGTTGCTTATACTGACAATTATTTGTAACTTATGTACGTAAATAATCTATTTATTCTTATATCTACGTGGCACAATTACAAATTAAAATTTATTTTTAATTTATTTATTTTCTAAATTAGTTTTCCGTTTTAATGAAAAATTGTGATTTTAATGAAAACTTGTGAATTTTATAAAAAATTGTGACTTTTATGAAAAATTATAACTTTTATGAAAAATTGTAACTTTATAAAAAGTTGCGACTTTAATGAAGAATTGTGACTTTTATGAAAAATAATGATTTTTATGAAAGATTGTGACATTTCTGAAGAGTTGCAACTTTTCAAATAGTTGTAACATTTCCAATAATGTACAATAAATATTTATACACACTAACATTTGTTTTCTATAAATAGAGGGATTTCCTCTCATTTCAAAACAATGAAAATTCTAAACTTCTTCTTCTTCACAATTAAATATTTTTGTATTTTACTCATGTTGAGTGATTCAATGACATCATTACTTAAATTACAGATCCTGATATTTATTTTAATAGACATTAATTTATTCTTATGTTATTTAGGATAACTGATAAGATGTAATAATTATACATTATTGATTTTTTATGTAGGATAATATAGTGTTTTGATTTTAGTGACTGATAGTTTTTAAATATTATTTTTTATATTTCGTGATACTATATTCTCACGTGAAGCTCGAATAATTTACTGTAAACGACCTGTTTGTCCCATTTGGACAGTAGAGTTTATTCTGGTAATAACTGTCTGGGCGACGGATGCCCGACCACCCGTCATGCGCGACTGACCGTCGAGTTGTCTCGTTCCAAAACACTTAGACCCTGAGAAATGTTTTGATTGCGGAGTATCACCTCTTTAACGTCACTACGGGATGGCAGGAACGCCGTCGCAGGCTGCACGGGCCCTCACGACTCTTTAAAATTAATAAATTGAGGTCTCTGAACGCTGTGACGACTCTGCAACTGACCGTCGTAGGCACGACGGACCGTCCCAGAGTTCACAGGGCTTCGTAAACCCTGAACTGGGTCGAATTTTCTGTTAAATGTTTTAGAAAGGGGCGTTTTGGACTATTCCTGCTTAGAATTTCAAGTTTGTGGTTGTAATGTTAATAATTCATTACTTTGGGTTAAAGGAGATAACCTGAAACAATAGTGGGGGATTTTATCATCTTGATACTTAATTAATATTAATTAGGTAAAAGAAGAGGGTTTTAAAAAAAAGAAAAATAGAAGAACAAGAGGGGGAGAAACAGCGAGAGAAGAGAGACCGAAGAGGAAGCAAGATTTTGAGGAGTAGCTTTTGTGCGTGATCACAATTCTTTGGTGGAGGTAGGTATGGTTTATGCTATTTCATAGTAAACTCTTAATAGCGAATGAATATGTTTATTGGTAGTAGTGTAAAGTTCGCCTATATGCTTAATTGTGGTGCATTATGATGTGATTTATATATTGTGAATAAATTAGCATGATTAGGTGTTGCATCTCAAACCTTAAAAAAAACCTCTTTTGTTAATGTATGTCTTGGCATAAAAGAAAGCGCTTGATGACCAAAAGACATGAGGTTAATTGACGGTGCCACGAACCGAACACGTATTATTAGGGGATCGGAGTGTCACGTTTTCCACCCTACACCAGGATATAAGGTCGGGTGTCCACTTTCCGACACCAGGATAGTAATGGATTCGGAATTTCAGGGTTCCGACACTAGGATAGTAATGGAGCGGGTGTCACGTTCCACCCATATCTAATTAATCGGAGTGTCCCGTTGCCGACACCAGGATAGTATATGGATCAGGTGTCACGTTCGACACCGGATGTATAGGATCCGGAGTGGTCACGTTCGACACCCAGGATAGTAATGATCGGAGTGTCACGTTCCTGACACCAGGATTAGTAAAGAGAATGAATCTTGAAATATGTTACTATACTACTCTAAAAGAACCTGTTTCCCAAAAAGAGTAGGATGTGAGGCTTGATCTTCATAATGTGTTTGGTGAGGTTGTAAATGATTTCTTATCTTGTTGCTATCACCTGTTTTTGTTTTTTTTAAGATATTAGTTGATTTATGTATTATATCTTAAATATATTGTGCTTTCTATTTTGAGTTGCCGATGATCCTACTCAGTACTTGTTCTTTGTACTGACCCCTTCGTGTAATTGTTTTCTTTGTTAATTGTGGGAGTGCAGGCAAACGTGCCATCGTCTTTGCAACTCAACCGCAAAACCTAGACGTCTCTCATCACGTCAGATCTCAGGTGATCTAATGCTTCTACTTGGACTGGACTTCTTCTTCATGTCTTGATGCCTGAAGTTCTGGCATGGACTACTATTATTATTTTGAAGTTCCTAGATATTCTTAGATTTCGTATTTTGAGGATAGATATTTTTGTGGTATGATGCCTCCAGATTTTGGGGATGATATTATTAATTTTAGAAGTTATTTAATGATTTCGCAATGATTTTAAAGTCTTCCGCATTATAATTATGTTATTTATGGTTGAACTGTTGGGGGTTTTAGATTGTTGGTTCGCTCACATAGTAGGATAAGTGTGTGCCACTTGCGGCTCGTTTTGGGTCGAACAAACTTGGGTATCATAGCATTAGGTTGTTGGTCTCATCACACAAGAACGAGTTCTAGTAGAGTCTTGAGGAACGGTAGGGAAACGCCTTTAACTTTCTTTTTCTTTCGAGGCTAGAGGAAAAAACTTAGGAAAAATTCCATTCCTTCTTTCGTTCGTGCTATTACTTGGATCCAATTGGAATCTAGTATACAAATTTGGTATATACCATCTTCACTCGTATTTCGCAGATGGTTATAACTCTCGAGCAACAACTGCGCAACACCAATACCCGACAAGAACAGATGTCGTTCTGAGCCAGCCCACTGGGCCTTTAGCCTCGAAGGAGCAGTCCGAGAGGCCGATGGTATGAGGTCGCGGGAGGAACGTCCTCTAGAGAAGTAGTACAATGCACCTGAACACCATCTATTACTAGGGCGGTGACCTTCCGCCAGTCCGCTGAGCCTTCGTCGCTCTTTTTTCTTCCTCGGGGAGCATGAAGCCCGGTTCAGCAGAGGCATTACCCCCGCCCCCTCCCCCCCTCCGATGATTCATAGGTTTCTTTCTATCCTTTAGCGGGTTATCTTCTCAGGGCCAGACACCTCATGTTTTCTTGCACCAGCACCTGTCATGTTCCGGGTACCAACAATGCGCTGTTGTGGCTCCCCGCCGGGATTCCTCTTGGAAATAGCACGTTTCCCCCTCGATTGAACTACAGGTCCTATAATACAAGTGATCAAGCACGAACTTTTCATTAAGTTCTTGGAAATGACACCTCAGTCTCAGGTGCTGAATCTGAGGATGCTGTGATTTTTTGGTCGATTGTCATGAACTACTACACAGAGATTGGCATAGTAGAGAACGATTTTGCGTAAATTTTGACCTATCAATTTTCAGGGGAACGCCAAAATGTGGTGGTATCGTATGTTTGATGTCAACCGCACAGCACCACCTATGACTTGGCATCATTCTCGTAGCTTTTTTATGGAGAAGTATTACCCCGGACTTTGAGGGGATGGAGGAGAGATGATTTCCTGGTCCCTAATCAAGGCAGGATGTCGTCCTGCGTATGAGGCTAAGTTTCGTTTCATTATCAGGTACGCCACCCAGCTTTGCTTCAGTTCACCAGAGCGGATTCTCCCGTTTTGTGAAAGGGTTAGGTTGTCTGGCGGATTTTCAGCCGTACAGGAGCGGCACGCAATCCCTTCAGAAGTGTAGACTTGTAATAGAGGTAGAGGGAGTGGAAGCCAGATGACTTCACCGATGTCTCATCAACTCAGACTTTTCGTAAGGGAGGTGAGTTTTTGTTCTTACTCTAAGGACAAGTCAGGAGGTTATCAGCCCGACCTATTCAGTCTCACTGCAGGCTGTAGCTGGGGTCACCGCATACCGGTCAACATTTGCTCCCTGAGTCTGGGGTATCCCCATACTTCGTCGTTCTCCCACAGAGACCTATGCTTGAATTCCAGAGAGGGTTATGGATGTGGAGAGCTCGGACATATTAGGAGATTTTTGTCCACAACAAGGGTCAGACCCCAATAGTATAGGTATAGGTGGTCATGAGAGGCCCGCCCATTCGAGGGACGTGGTGTCCGAGGT
>JAKWJA010001194.1:0-26306 GCA_027704765.1 Solanum habrochaites
TATACAAGCATTGATATGTTTGAAACAGAGCTGATGAGTTGGAGAGTTTCCTTAATTTTAAGAGCAAAATAGTGTATAGGGTTTTTGCATATAAAATGATTTCATTGGTAACCACATTATGATAATGAGTGTGAATATTACATTCACTTTTGGAAGGGTGATTCATAAAAGATCGAGATGACGATGATCAATTGTATTTATATCTAAGCATATAATATGTTTTAGTTTGTAGCTTCTTATTAATTATTTGTTATTTTTGGGGGGTTTAATTTTATTTTGATTTTTCCTATTATTACTTGGGTATTCATTAAAGAAATTCCAGAATGTTCATCAAATTATTCTCTTTCATCATTTTGTTCCATTTTATTTTTTTGTAAATTTGAAGCTTCATGTTAAACGAGAAAGATTGTCACCTGTTTCTGGTTCTATCTTTTGTGTAAACTAGACTTTAATCCGCCTAAATATTAATTTTAATATTTGTTTTATAAGACTTTCCGTAATATTTAAACCCTAATGATATTACTCTTAGAAACAAGCATAGTCAAACCAGCTCTCAAAAATGGTACGCAAGATTTTCATTACAAGTGATAGCGATCAACTGAACGATTTGGATTGAGACCTTCATTAAGGTTTTTTTCTTGTTGATCTATGCTTCAAACCTTCTTTCTTCGGAATATATGTTTCACCCCACTTTGAAGACTCTTCAGTTGACATTTATTACCAATATACAAAACTCGGTCTTGTGGCCCATCGAAGGACTTTGACAATACATGATTGCTTTCCCTGGTCAAAGCTTGGGTTGGCAAGAAGTTTATTATCCACCCCTTCCGTTGAAAATATATCTATCTTGTATTTTCTAACGGAAGGTGTTTGATTAATGACTTCTTGCTCCCAAGCTTTTGGCCAGAAGCTCAACTCTGTGCAATTTTCCCAGTCCATCACCCACAAAGATATTTCAGAAAAGAGTAGCACCGGACTATGTCCCGACCCGACAAATATTTGAACCAAACTCCAGATTATTAAGTTATAGTTTATCTCTTATCTAAACCATATAATGTAATTGATATCTGCACCAGAAGAGCCATCAAATCCATCTCTCATCAACCCCCATTGCGTCACCATCTTCCCTTCGCACACATATCGATAATTGTTAATTGTTATAAAACCTGCATTTATAAGGTTAAGCCAATGAACATAAAAGAAATAAATGAGCAGAAAATACATAAAATACAAGAATTAATCCGAGTCCACATTAAACTACGGTTCCTTAAGAAATTTAATCCCCTCTCACTGTCCTCAAGGTTATGGCTTAATTTCGCCCAAGATAAAACGGATTCCACACCTGTTAAATAAATAAGCGGTACCACAAAAAAACCTCAAACTTCTTTAACTTCACTTCAAACGAACTTAATAACTCAACAAGTCACACATACTCGTCGACTACGAACACTTTGATTTTATTTGAGATAAAAATAAATATAGAGAAGGAAAAAGTTTTCACATTATCTTAAAAA
This sequence comes from Solanum habrochaites, assembly GCA_027704765.1. Taxonomy (NCBI): domain Eukaryota; kingdom Viridiplantae; phylum Streptophyta; class Magnoliopsida; order Solanales; family Solanaceae; genus Solanum; species Solanum habrochaites. The sequence continues at coordinate 1,515 of JAKWJA010001194.1, forward strand.
ATACAAAAAATTGACTTCCTTTTATAAGCCATTATTCAAGCCAGGGATTGATGTCTGTTCATGACCCCTTTTTAATCCAGAAAGTTTAGGTGTTTTTTTTGAAAATAACAACAATTCGAAAAATTGTGTCTGTTTAGGAAAATAGCGACTTTTGGAAGTAACGACTTTTCGGAAAGAGTACCAACTTTTCAATAATGTTTTACGGTTACCCGAAATTTATAAGAGAGTATTATTAACCGGATCTATTTGTTTAACAAAAAATAAATGAGTAAATAAATTTTGTCACAAAAAATTATCACTCATCGCATCACAGATCGAACCGAAGCGAGCGACGACATGACTGGCGATGCGGCAATCTTCTCTTATAGCTCTTTACAGAAGTAATGGGAGTGTTTTCCGTCTACAAGGACAACATTTGCCCTTTTTTGCCGATAATATGAGAAATTACTTTTTCCCATTTGCATTTTGTCAAATGACTTTTCATTTTCCTCTCAGGTAAGTTCCCCACCCTCACTTTTCATATTCTCTCTTTTCTTTTCCCATTCACACTTGCTAAATCCCAACAATAACGACCTTTCTACCTTCGCAATGTGGGGGTAAGACTGTGTGCACATCACCCTCTCCCGACTCTGCTTTTGAGATTACACTGGTAATATTATTGTTGTTGTATACCACTCCATTAGGAAGTCATACAAATTAACTTCATTTTGTTTTAATTGTCACAATGTATAACTTGATTGTCATTTGTCAACATCAAAAGTGTGCCCACTTAGTGCATTTTACTTGTCCAAATAACAATAAGTGACTCCTTTAGTACTCCATGAGTCTTCTACTATAAAGGCCACTCCCCGAGGGTTGTTTACTCTTTTTCTCAAAAAAGAAATATTTTCTTATGATATCTCTTTATAAGAATTACTCAGAGAATAAAAACCCCTGTTTGACTCTATGAGACAATAGTTTTTTAAATTCATAGGATTTGGCGCACTTTCATTTTTACTTTCAAGTACTTAGATTGGAATAAAATAGCGACTGACTAATTTTCATTTTACAAAATGAAAACAATAGCTATTTAGTTATATCTTAATCAATTCTATAGCGTGAGCATTCCTCTAGTTATACACATAAGAGAATTATTTTATATGTATATAGCACAACATATATTCTCTTGACTTTTCAGTATGTTGCCCTTTTATAAGTTAAATTTCTCGGTAAAAATTCTGACTCCATGGACCCTGCTATTATTTTCCTTAAAATGCTTTTGATAATTATGAGTTTTAACATCAACATCCGATGTTTTTATTGATAATAATGAGGTTTTTTTCAGAAAACCAAGTTCCCGCTCAATCGAGTTTGTGACATGATTCAAGTTCTATTTACTGAAATTCATTTTCCTAATATATCCTAAAACCTTGCGTAATATTTCAAGATTGTTTTCCAAGAGTCAAACCTTCATTTAGAGTTGGGTTTTGTGTCAAAATTAACCTGCCTAACAAAGAATAATTGGATAATGTGTAATTGTTGTTTCTTCAGAAGTTTATTGTAAATAAATGTATATTATAGATTATGTGGCTTCGAATGTGGTTCGGAAGTGGAAGAATAAACTATTAGAGTGAGTTTTGAATATTTAGGCCAAGACGCTAAATCTTGTATTATAGTTTGAATTTGTATGCTTCCTGTTGTTATTGGTTGTGTTAGGGAGAAATGGGAAATGAAGTAATGGTTTAAATTTCCACCTTGCTATATCTAATAAATAAAGAGGGCAATTGAAATGTAGAATGCTACTTGTTGAACATGATGATGTAAATTTCCTTAATGTAACCCTTATTGATTTATAAAATTCTTGAAAGCAGAATGTGTGACTGAATTGTTGAAATTGTTTTCTATTTAAGGTTGTGTAATATTGCTATAGTTATGTGCTTTATCATTGAACATAGTGATGAGACGGGTGGATGATTGTTTTTATGTCGAGGCTTTGTTGGTGAGTGTTATGATGTACAGATCTTTGCCGACGAGTGTTTATAATTTCGAGTTCTTTGCCGGCGAAGTGTAATATTTCAAGGTCGTTGCTAGTGAGTTTTCTCCAATGTCGAGGTCTTTTCCCGGCTAGTTTTTATAAAGCATGTAAATGTGGGTCGGCTAGTACTTTATGACTTGATACACTTAATGCTTATATGTGTTACTTATTTGTGAATTGAAATTGATATGTGTGTGTTATGTGTGACTGAGCTAATCGTCAATGAGATAGACTCATTTGACTTAATTGATTTTTGATTTGTGAAGCTTGAACTTTGAATATTGGGTCTGTGTGTCGTGTATTTTGCTAGGTTGGGCTAATCTCTGTGCAGGTTGTAGTTTGAGGAGGTTTGGTTGGACGGTAAGGGATATTCCATTTCTAACTAGTTGTTAGCTCATTAAGTTGCTTGTTGGGTACCATTTTTTTGGTACTCACCCTTGCGTATACACTTGTATAGGTTTTATCTGAGGACCCTTATGATATCTTTCCCCTTCTATTGATCTCGAGATTCGTCAAGGACTTGAAGAGGTAGTTGCTTTTCATTCAGTGGGCCCTCTTTTTCCTTTTCTTATACTTTGTTATGTTTGAGAGAAAATGTTGAGACTTGTATTTATTTCTTAATTACACTTATGTAATTAGTAGCTTGTACATGTGACAACCAAATTTTGGGGTTTTAGATAGCGAATAAGTTTCTTACCCACTTTTTATCTTTTCTATCTCGTTACAGTGTCCCATTTTTCTTCATTTTTGTTGGGTTGAGGTGAGGCTCACTTGTTCTTGGTGAAAAAAATATGTTTCCTACTCATGTTTGGGGTGTGCAAGAACTTGTTAGAACCAACTGTGGCTCATGATGTAATGGATTAGCACTTACTAAGTCTCTATCCTTAGACGCAAAAGTGGTGCGTCGGTAATCAGTTTGCTAAGCATGGGAGGATATGCAACCTGCTCATCCTAGAGTCAGATCTCCCTTGGCCGTTGTTAATTTTGATTGTGGTGAGATCTTGGTGTCCGGAGACTTTTGTGTTCCTTCTTTTTACATGTTTATACTTTTATATCTTGTTTCAAATCGACTTGATGTATATAGCTTTGTACCAATGACACCAGGTCCGGTATTGGTTCCATTATATAGTTGTCTTTCTCAGTCACTTTTTGGTCCAATTTATATATTTTATATCGTAATTACATATCTATGCTATGAGACCTATTATATTTCTCTATATTCTTCTTATTTCTTTCTAGTTATTTACTATCATCTGCTTTGGGTTTAGGCTTGCCTATTTGGGGGGGGGGGGGGGTTTTAGTAGGCACCATGATGGCTAACTTATAGTTCATAGTATTTCTGAAAATTCCTATTAACATATCCTAAATAACTGAGTTAAAACACATAAGAATGTGAGAGGTGTATTAAGAAAAATGCGATGTAGAACATTATAGTTAAGTAACCTAAAGAACGCAGTATTTCTTGGATCCCTTCACCTCTCAAGTTACTCACGTGATATAAGTGCAAAGTAACCTACAATTTAAGTCGGTGCAACATATTGAATCTTCCCCCATGGATTTTTCTCTTACCCATGGATACTTTTGATTTTCTTTTTCCTTAATTTTGAATATATTTATTTTACCATATATTTTAAGGACGTCCTAACACGCTCCTTTAGAATATATGTTACCCCCTGCGTTTCATCATGTAATTTATTGTATTTGTCACATCTCGCAACTTGAATAGCTATGAATAAGCGAAGAAACTAAAATAAATCCTTATTGGCAGAAAAGGGAAAATATAGAAAATATTTCTAAGTTAAAAAAGTGAATTTTGGTAATTTTCAAATATTCATAACTCCTAGCTCAGGAATAATAATTCGAGGTTCTTATTAATATGGTAGTGAACATCTTGGATTAATCTTTTGCCAACGCCGCCGAGTTTTCACTATTTCGATATTGTATGAGTGAGTTAGGCCTTTCGAAAAATGGGTTGTTGGATTGACGAAAGTCCCACTCCCGGATTTAACGGAATGTGCAAACTATAGTTTCACCAATTATTTCCTATTTTCCCTATTATCATTTTTAGGGGTCTATTGGGGGAAAAAAGTCCTAGATCATTTTGGAAAAGTCGATTTACGAGTTAGTCTTGGAGAGAGAAGAAAAGAAGAAGAAACAGGAGAGAAATCAAGAATTTCGACAAAAAACGGTCAGAACTTTGCGAGTGGATTCGTCTGGTGTATACCTAAGTGCAGGTAATCTGATAGCTTTCTAATTGTTTGGAGGTCGTTTTCACCCCACATCAAAACTTGTTTCAATTAATTGACTTTCGAAGTTTGGTTGAATGATAAAATGAGTTCTTTTTTAGAACATTGTTTTGAATTCTTGTTGGTCTTTAGTTGTTGAATATGGCCTGGTGTTGATTTGATTTCGTGTTTCCTGGGGTGTCCTTTTGAGTTAATATTTGGGTATTGAGTATAATAACTGATCCTAAGTGTTATGGGGAAGAACCATGGTCGTTTAGAGGTTTAGAGATGAAAAACTGAGGAGTAAAGTCCGAGACAGAAGTCCCTAGGGCCTTGTGGTGCCTGCACCAAGCCGCCCATAGCCCTCACAGGACAATCTCTGTCGTGAGGGCCTTTGGGGCGCCACCCATCCAGAGCACCCCCCCAACCTGGGCCCTCTGAGTTTTGGGGCCTGGTTGCCCCACGCCTCTCAGAGTGCCAAGGACGCTAGTTTCACACATATCTTTTCATTTCACCACCTTTTCGTACTAGTTCCTATTGATCCTACCCATATTTTTTTAGTTTTATTCCAACACTCGCCGGTACATCAAACATATATGAGAAAATCATCACCATAAACATGAGATCATAACCTTGAATCATCCTCCATTCAAAGATGCTTAAGAGATCAAGTCCAAAAGTTAAGATACTTCATAAAAGTTTCTAAAGTTTTCAAGAATCTTCACAACATTTTAACTTTGTTTTAAGGCTCAAAGTTGCAAGCAAGTGAGAGTAAAGAGTTGAGTTTATTTCTCAAAGTTTATAAGGGAACTAAGTTTCCTTAAAGAGTTAAGTTGCAGTTAAGCGGAGTAAAGATTTGAGTTCATTCTCAAAAGTATAAGGGAACTAAGTTTCCCTCGAGTACACATGTTTTCCAGTTTTAAGAGAAGAAAGGAAGTTGAGACCTTCCCACGGAGCCTTTGGCTGTTTTAGTAAAGTGAAACTATGAATTTTGAGAGAGCTTTAAGCTAAGTTTGAGCAATTACTCAACTAGAGAAGAAGTTGTTTTAAAAAACATATGTAAGCAAGTAATTTTTTTACTAGTAATTGGAGCACCTATATGGGACGCAGTTATCATATTAACTCAAGGTATAGGACGCAGTGTTTTAAATGATTCTTTAGTGCTTTTTGATAGACTAGTGGATCCCCTTAGTAATTTCTCATGTCTATCTATGGCTGCAAGTTAGGACGGTCCCTCTTGCAACAAGAGATAGATGTATTACCATCACTTAGGGTCATAGTGATGGGATTTCGGTTAGAGATGCTCGCACAAGAACACTATTTACTTCATATATGAGTAAAGTTGAGTTTGTTATTGCACATTTCTTTAACGAACTAGTGTTTTCATTATTTTACAAGATTTTATATAGTGCATCTGTCTTATTGCTTTATATTAAGTCAAGTTATTCATGAGTTGAGCAGAGTCAAGGTAAGTGTCCCTTCTTACTCTTTTTCAAGCTTAAGTTGTTGATAGCATTCCAACTCGCATACTAGTACATTCAATGTATTGATTCCAGTTAGCCTGCATCGTCTTAAGATACAGATGCAGGTAACCAGGATCAGCATCATCCAGCGCCTCGTTGGTTTAGTTGAGCACTCACTGTCAGTATGATCCTCCTTGTATCCCGGAGGAAACTTTGTTTCACTTTTAGTTTTTCTTTTATAGGATGTCGTGGGGTCTGTTCCAACATCCATCTTAGTATTATAGAGGCTTCATAGATAGTCACACAGTTAGTTTTAAGTCTCTCATCTTTGTATTGCAGATATTTTGTTATGAGATTTAAGTGTCATTTGACGACTTTATTATTCGAGGCAGCCTTATTAACGCGACGACTGGAAGGTGTTTTATTGAGTATACGTCTTCTATTGAGTTTAAGTAATGCCAGTAACAAGGGTCTCGCAATTCGAGGCTATCTAAGTTCTTCGACTGTTGTCGCACGGTCCAGTTTGGCAGGGCTTCAGGGTGTGACAGTATTTTACTCTGATTGATTGTACTATATGGTAGGATACAATGTTTTTGGTTAGATTGTATTGTTTGTTGTTGTTTAATAACATTTTTATTGTTTGGTTTGACTGTGCCATACTGTTTTATAATTTATATATTTACTAAAATAACCATAATTATTTCAGGGCAAGAGGTTTGAAAACTAGAATTAAATAATATAGGGTAAAGGGTAAAATAGTGTTACAAAATATTATGTGAGGATATAATTGGAGAAATAAATTAAGTAACAACGAAAACACACCAAATCGGTTGTTTCATAAAATGGGGTTTTTCATTTTTATGTAACAAAGAAATTTAACAACATAATACAATTCATTTGAAGTAACATCAAAACAAACACCGTAAGTATGATAATGATACAATACAATACAATGGGTAACAATGATCAAACAGAGTGTAATTATTAATTATCTTTATACTTATTACGACATATTGTACGCCTACTTAATTATTAAATTTCCTAATACATCTTACCGTTTATTATATATCCACCTCATCTTACCATAAATTATAAGACACCACGATTTCTTAATTATTAATTTTTCCAATATTCCTTATCATTTATTTTGGGTCTCATTGATTATTAATTGCCAGTTACTACTGCATGTCTTTCAGTATTTTTTCGACTTTATCTTAACGCGATCTTTTTATAAATTGATGGAATTAGGATTTTTCTAGCAAGTTGATAATGATCCTCTACTAGAACTATGATTTGGTTGCCTTAAATTTTCACATCCTAGAACACGCTCATACATTAAGATATTTTTTCCAATATTTGAAGGATTTTGTATTTACTAGTTCGCATACATTTAATACTTTTGCTATATTTGAAGAATTTTGTATTTTTCAATATTGTATATTTACATTGATCATTCTCTTCATTCGTTATCGCTCCATTATATTTCAAGACCTAAATATCAGTATTAGTGGGGAATGGAGATGCTTTGCAATGAAAAATTGCATGTTTGCTTCGAAAGTTTCTTCTAGTCATAAGTCGTTAGACACATAAGAATAGCATCATGGAAGTCAATTACACAAACCGACACGAAGATGACAGAAAAAAAATTATGGAAGATTAGCAAAATTAGCCCTCTATTTGAGTACGTCTTGATTCACAATTCGCATAATTGAATTACACAGATGCGAAAAATTCAACAGTGTGTCACAACCTCGAGCCTACACGCTCTAGGCGGGATTCACACTCGGTGACGCACTTGTGGCGTCGAGCGAGACTTCGTTGGCCTGACTTACTAACTTGCGGAGAGAACAAATTAACCTATAATTAAAAATAACCTTTACGGTCATACTGGCATACAAAAATGGTTTTGATGTCTTTTAAGGTTTAACCATTTATATGGCTAAAATGGCTAATCCTAAGTCTTACATAAGAAGAAAAAGGTAAAGATTATTGAAACTAGAGCCTAATTCTTGATGAAGCCTCTAACCCAACTAGCAGCATAAATGTTTAGATTAGGAACAACCATCGACAACATTCAATCATTGAAACTAACATAGAAACGAAAAAAAGATGTCGCTCTGTATGGCAAGGAGGATCACCAACTGACTATGGGTGGTGCTTAGCTGGATCGAACGGTGTGCTTGATGTCGATCCCTGTTACCATAGAAGTCCTACCTGCATGACAGACACGATGCACGTCGGTATCAGACATTGAATGTACGGGATGTGTTTTGAAGGAATTGCTAAACTAGCACTTAAGGCTTGAAAGGCAGTAACAAAATACACAACTTACCTGGTTTTTGTTCAACCTCATGATTTCTAAAATCATTCTCTATTAAATAAACATTAAAAAGGAATGCAAAATACAATAGTAGTGGGAAATATTCATTACAATTTTATTGAAATAAAACTTACAGTTGAATAAGCATACGATGGATAACACGTACATGAATAAGGCATAGTATTAGGGGATAAGCACACAAACAAACCACTTTCAATTGAATTTGGACATGAAGTAGCAAAATTTTACAAAGTATCGCTCTCCGTCAATAAAAGTTGTCCACCAACAATAAACTATTTGGATGTCCAACAATATTTGTGTCGCATCAATTTATGATTCATGTATGCATTTTACACTTAATTCCTAATTTACATACTCTTATCATTAATTTATAAGGGCATTATCTCCTATTACATATAGTACTAGAGATTGATACTTCTTAACTATTCAAATGGTTATAAATTGTAAATTACCCTTTTTTTTTATATGTATAGTTTCTAGACGTATGAAAATTGCAATAATGGGATCAAGGTATTTGTACAGATAGGAAAATGACTTCACATCTCCATATTTACTTAATACAAATACGACTATTGAAAGGGTAATGTTTGGTAGAAGTAAAATATTTTTTGATAAAACAGTGGAATTTTACTCATTTTCTCTTTTATTGATTGGTGAGTAGAAAATATTTTTCTAGTGTTTGATTTATTAAAAAAATTAATTTTGAAGTAGAATTTTTTTTTTGGGTGGGGATAGGGTGGGTAGGGTTGAGGGTAGGGATGAAAAAATAAAATTTTGAGTTTAATTTTTTTTAGGAAAAAAACATAACTGGAAAATGTTTTTTTTTAGGGGCTGGGTATGGTGGAAAATGGGGAAGGCGAGGTGGGGGGGGGTGGGGGTAGGAAAGTAAATAAAAAATTGAAATTGGATTATCTTTAAAAAAACTTTAGATTATTATTTTTTTTGGGGTTGGTTGAAAATTGAAGTAAAAAGATATTTTTTTCAAAATTTAGTTTTAAATTTTTTTTTGGGGGTGGGCTGGGGGGTAGTGATTGGGGATGGTTTGAGAAGGAAAAAATAAACTTGTTGTTTTTTTCCAAAGAATAATTGAATTCTGAAGTTGCAATGATACGTTTTGGAAAATGTTTTTTTTTTTATTTTGAAGGACAATGACATTTTTCTTAAGATTTGATTAAAAGATGAGTTTTATATGGCAAATAATTGATACCCAACCATAGAAAACAATTTCGAAATATTTTTGCCTTCGTTCGCCAACGGCACCAACGCTTATTTCATAAATTAAAAATATTTGTGTTGGAACTGAAACAATGAAATCTTTCTTCCCAATTACTAATTATTACATTTAAAAAAACATAATCTGACCCGCCTTTCTTCCGGCCGGTTCATCTTCATCACTAATTAGAAAAAGCCCTAAAAACAGGTAACAACGCCATACAAGTTACATAAAGTGTCAGTCATATAGCGACTAGTGTTTAATAAAACATTTGTCAAATGAAAAGATGGTGGAATGATGTGTATCGTCTCCTAATAGAAGCGAGCACGAGCAAAGGGAGATGATGAAGGATAATTTTCAACAATTTCGACAATCTAGACCAAGTATGCAGATCGAGGGATTTACCTTAGCTATTGAATGGGATTCTTGTGCCGTATACAGAACCCACGTTTAAATACCGATTTCGCAAAGGTTTCTCATATCTTTCCTTAAAATATTCCATGTGGATACTTGAGCACCATCTTTCCTAATATTGATTCAAATAGCGCTTGACTTTAATATTTATCTGAATATGTATGCACATACCTTAGATGCTCGGGATAATGCTGAATTTTGCTTCATTTTATCTAAACCTCTCTCTTGTGTCATATACCAATAGCAATTCATAGTTCATGAGTAAGCTGACTTTAAAGTGGTATAGAGACATCTACTTCATGTAGGGGTCCAAACTGAGCATAAAATTCAGATATAGTGCATTATGCGGCACATTGATTGTTCCTTAGTCATGAGGGATACCTCATGGGATCTTTAATCATCCCGGCAATTTCCAAATTGTTCCTTTTGAAAGTGTTTCCTTGGATGCTCATATTTTGATTGATTAATCATTCAGTTGAGTGTGTATAACTGTTAGTACTGCATAGGTTGGACCTTTTTTTCATATTCTTATTCAGTCTTCCTTCTTTATTTCTTAACCTTTTTTTCAGTCCATGTACTTCCCAGTCTCCATTCCTTTTTTATTTTTTCTCAATGAGAGGAATTTCTTCTAATTTCATCATTCTTCTGGGCATCCATTCAAGTGGTGATTGTTGCTGCTTCCGCCACTTTTCCTGACCAATACAAAGGTTGAGATTTAGGAACTCAACTAGCTTGGCCGTCTTTGTAATTGAAAAAAGGATGATAAGATATCCTATGAGCCCATCTTGGGAAGATTAGTTTTCCTTTTGAGATACCTGTTTCCTTTGAAACTTTCATATTCCTCTTGCTTTATTTTCTGCTATAGACTCTGTATTTGCGGACAATTTCCTTGACTGGCCTAAGTTACCACCAATATGACATAACAAAGATTTCGCAATCATAGGTTGTTCTACCCATTCGAGTTCTTATGTTTGCCTAATATTGTTACCTAATGTGTTCTAATCATGGATAGATTTTGTTCATTTATTAGCTCTTCCAGTCAGTTTTTATCTATACAAGTCAGGATTCTTCTCCTAGAATATGTTCCTTTCAGAATATATGTCATTTTTTAAACCTCATTAGATCTTGGTCACATCTGATTTAGTCACTATAACAACTAATTTTTTTCTTTTTCATTCCATACCAACTTTGTTTTCATTGTTTCAAAATTTCCTAATTATGAGATCCCAAAGTGTAGAGAATCAAGTTGTTGTACTTGATCCTTTAGGAGTTGATTTTCTTCTTGAGGTCCCAGGAATTAACTTTTCCAAGACATACAAATCATACTCAACTTTAAAACTAAGTTCAAGTTGGAATCAAAATCAATTGATATCTTGGTTTACTGTTCTTGGAATTGATAATACTATGGAAAAGTGATTAATGAAAGGATTCGCTTAATTTCTTAGAGAGATTTTTGCGATTTAATGAGGTCTTTAAAATCAAATTAGATTTACCCTCCATCAATGAATCCTTTCAGAGTCTATAGGTCAATGTCTGTTCTTCATTCGCAAACGAGGTCCTCATCAGTCTTCGTCATACCGAGTCCGACAGCTGTTCCGCCAAGTTCATACATTGCTGTGTTCCTGTTCTTTGTTTTTTCTTTTTATTGAGAAGCTCCTTATTCTCTTTTCGGCTCTTCCCTTCCATTCTACTTTTCCCACATTAGGAAAATTCTTAATCTACTGATCGTTTGACGCGATTGAAACAACCTCTGCCGATGTAGTTGCTCATGGGCATTTTTTCTTTTCGTAGGTGTCGTTTTCTTTCTTTCCAAATTCAATCCGCTCTTTGAAACTTTCTTGAAGTTTCTTCTATATCAATGTCAATCATCATCATCATATATAGATATCACTATCAGTTGCTTTTGAAATCCACGATTTTTCTCTTTGTTTCTTTCACCTCTTTGTCAATATTCATCTCCTAAATTTTGACATTTCCTACTAATTCATACCAAAGTCATTAAGTGAGATCCTTATTTTGAAAATTAATCTATGCTCAATGGTTTTAATACATTGGATTTGGGCTCAGTCTATGGTTTTATAAGGTGCTTCAAATTCTCCTTAGTGTCACACTGTACTTTTATACATTCGATAGACTTAACTGTTTGTTTTGCAAAACTGAGTTTTTCTTGTTCATTGATGGTGAATGATGTAATTTTTTTGTAGATATGGTATTGAGGGGTATGTTAATTGTAGCATCATGAAATATACTAAATATGAGTTTATTTAGTGATAATGTGCATCGGTAATGCTGAATTTTGTCTTATCAACATTTTGATATATTTGATGATCGATAATAGCTGTATGCTAATCCATAAAGTCTACACAGCCTGAACAAAATATCCTGAATAACAAAGAACTATAAAATACCACAGCTAAAGATATATTATCAATTGTCTTCTAATACATCGCGTCGGTCAAATACGCACTACTATAGTCTAACCTATTGGAGCATGTAATTATATCTATCAGAATTATAAATATAAGTTATCTGTATGAAGTTTAATATCTTTGAATGGAATTCTCAACCAGTCAAGTAGAAATATTAAAATATGACTCTAAGCAAAGACTTAGTTTATAGGAGAAGCTTACACGCAATATTTTGCAGGTGGCATCATATACAAGGATAGCTCAATTATAGGACTTCAGTACAAAGAGCACAACAACAACTTAGCTTCAAGTGTACCAAGTACTACAAATACTACTACGAACTACTAGTGCAACACCAACAAAGTTGTCAAGTCTAGCGGCAACATAATTACTCACACGAATCTATCGTGTCAAGACAAACAACCTAGTCACAACATTACAGTGCTAGGCGGTTAAAACTATAGAACAAGCACCCAATACAGAATCAAATGAAAAAATATCTTGTCCTTCTGAAACTTTATATAATATAAATTGTTTGTTTTTATAAAATTTATGTATGGTAAGGAGGGATCAGCTCATAGGTGCAGTGGTAGTTACGGAACCCGGCACTACAAGAGATACAAATACTTCCTCTACCTCTTAACACTCTTTTGAGTAACATTTAACACTTTACTTTATAGGTGCCATCATCTAAATCTCAATCCAAATGATTCTAAACCAAATTCGCATCTAAATAGCTCTTAAAGTTATTGATATTTAGGCAATCATCTAGACTCCATCACAATGTATTTTGCCCAAAACTCTAATGTTGGAATTCTAAACCTCCTAATGTTTTCTCTCATAAGGAACACGTACACGACAACGTGTTTTTGTTTCTTTCGAAACTTAGGATAACTCAATCAGAACAAACTTTGTATTATGTATAAAATTTCAAATAATAGCAACAATTACTAAGACTCTGTAACCATACTGAAGTTATAAACTTAATTCCTATAAGTAATTATAAACTCTAATTCCATAGTTAAGACAAATTAAGTAAACTCTAAGTTCTAGGTCCCTAAGCACACCACAAAAACAAACCGCCGTTTTATTCTTCATTTTCTTCAAGTTCTCCAACTTGTGAACAACTCCTACTGCTACACAACGTAATTGTAAACAGGACTATTTGAATCCATCTACAACTTCTCACTTAACTAACATACTCGCAACACTCCTCAAGTTAATATCAAAACTCTTCAAACTCTTCAAGAGGTCTTTTAAATTTTCGCTCTCTACGTAGTGTGGCAATTGGATCTTCAGCGATAACATCCGCCCTATTTTTATGATTTGGACTTAGAATCCAAAACTGACTATCAACTAGGAAATCCCTACCTACTTCATGTAGGGACTCCTATTTTGTGTGGAACTCCTAGTTCAACTCGAATTAGTTCCTCGCCGCACCTCTTCTTCGTTCGTCGTATTAACTATTCCCCTCAGCTCGTTTTAGACTTAAACAAGTAGGAATAGTTCCCTTTTATCACTGCCGCCCGCAAAGAACCTTGTTTAATTGAATCCTTTCATGCTAGGACTCTTCTCCTTCTCGATTTTCATAAACAACGTTCATCACAAATTTTGTCCTTAATTAGATAACAAAGGCATATTGCCTTACATTAATAAAATATTTGTCCTTAAGGAATCCTTCTACGACTTGATTTCTCTCGCCCCTTGTCGTTAGGACGGCCTCTCATTGGCGATTGCCTTCAAATAAGCTTTTGATGTAATTTTCTTAATTAGGTATCAAACTTATTGATTTCTAATTCCTTCTTTTACGTGATTTTATTTCCAAAACATTTCTTCTCCCATTTCAAAAACTTAGTTTAAATTGAATATATATGCAACTTGGCGTTCTCCTTCAACATAATACACATACCTTCTAGCTTTCAGACAAAGTCCACTTTTTGAATGATGCCAATTATTCAAACCTTGGTAGTACCTGTGTTAGCATTTCATTGAATGTTACTGAACCTTTATCATCAGCAGTCTAATGCTTTGCTGCTCACACCGTTTCTTGGCATATGACTTATTAGTGGACTCTAGAAAAAAGGAGTCCCTTCATCTATGTTTCTCAATTATATACTCTCTAGTAACCCGATGGAGTTGCCATGAGATGAGACTGATCCGCGAAACGTACTTGATTTGTCAGATTTTTTATCAATACAAATTGGAGTTTCTAGAATCATTCTTGCCTATATTTAAAATTGGAGTTTTCTTAGTGAATCATTCTTGCGCAGTTCAGAGTTTGGATCATCATAGAAAGATCAACTATTCTTTTCAAAGTGCTACTTACTTTTTTTATGAGGAGTCGCGTTGTGAATACCAAATAATCGTTGTTGACAACGTGCAATAATGTTATAGCGTCTTCGAAATTTTTCACAAATCCCCATGGACAAATATTTAAGAATTTTATTTTTGTAGATGATCACTATTGTGATACTATACTTACTACTGCATTTGCCTTATGGATCTAACATCCTTGTTTGGATGTTTATTTATCGCATTTGTGTTACATGTATTGATATCTTAAATATAATTATCTGATTGTCATTACCTTAATACTCTTTTCATATTTTATTTTTACATAATTGGGCGTACCTGCATTTAATTCATTGGATATCTGTCAAACCCCGCCTCCCACCAGTATCAAGTACAAGATACTTTGTCCAATCACCTAGTATTTTTGTTTCACTCAATGCTATTTTAAGGTGGTTATTATTGTTTTTTTCTTTTTAGAAAAATCTACTCGTAAGTGTATCATCGTTGGTATTTGCTATTTTATTTAAGCGACTTTTTGAATTGCGAACAATAAAATCAGAAGCTATAATAAAGTTTAATCTGTATATACATCTAGATATCAGGCTGCCCGCGCAGCACAGCCCAACGTACTGTTTTTTTTTTTTCTTTCAATTTATATGACACCAATGATTTGAAAACGGCGAACTAAAATGTTTTTTTTTGTTTTTTTTATGTGTTTTTTTAAAAAAATATTGTAATTGTTAATATACTATACCTTTTATGGTCATTTTAGAATAATATATAAAGTTAACTCTATTTGGTTTTCATTTTATGTGATAACCGTAAATTTTAGAAAAATCAACGAAATTTCTTATATGGGTTCTACATATTTTTGTGTTTCATTTTCCATATGTTCCCCCCTTTTCGATTTATATGAACTTAGTATTTAGTTTTATTTAAAAAAGAAATAACTTCGGATTCTTTAATTTTTTTATATAGCATATTTAAGGTCCGCAAAATACAAAAATATTTCAATAATACAACAAATTAAATATACGATATAATTTTAGTTTTCAATTTTATTGGGATTTTACCTAATATTATACTTGATATATAATTATTAATATCTAAGCGTAATCATAATTTTATTTTACTTTTATTTAAAATAGATATCACAAATAACTAATCAGATAGAGAAATACAAAATGAGGTATACTACATATAGGAACATTTCCTCCTTATATATACACTTATAATACTACTATTCTTCTTCATTATCAAATTAACCCACTTTTTAAGCATGGCAAAAGGAAGTGCAGTGAAAAGAAAAGCATCAAATTGTTGGTTTGTATATCACTACTTCAACACACAAACAACAACGAACTAACTAGTTCTGCTGCTACCAAGTAAATCTGAAAGATTTCTTGGGAAAGAAAATGATCAGAACGGCGAAGCAATAATGAGGGTAAATCGTTGGACAGAGACGAACAGCAGATCATTCTTGAAAGGATTGGATTTTCACGGAAAAGGAAATGGGACTAACATTGCTAAGGATTTCGTGCCTAGTAGAACGACAACACAGGTTGCTAGTCATGCTCAGAAGTACTTTGTGAGATTATCGGATGCTAATTCCAATTCGAATGAGAGAAAAAAATGCCAAGAAATCAAGTGTTTTTGATCTTCGTATTGAAAAAACAGAGGATACAGATCAAGCTATGGTTCCATTGGGAAATAATCAAGAAACTGATAATGTGCCAAATTACATGATGAAAAGTGTTCCAACAGTAATGCCTCTTACTTGGGTTTACATATATCTGTATAGTGATCATTATGCCTCTACGTCAATCAGTACTACGACATTTGACAAGCCAATTTCTGGGATTTCTTCTTCTTCTTTCTTCTTTCTTCTTCTTTCTTTCTTTCTTCTCTTTCTTCTTCTTCTTTCATTTCTCTTCTTCTCTTCTTCTCCTCTTCTTTTTCTATGTCTTTAACATCAGGAAGGATCCATCTAACCCATAATTCCAACTTCCGTGACTTTATGGCTTATCTTTCAATTTTTTTTTTGTGTGGTCGGATTGATAATTTGTATTTGAAGTTGGTAGTCAAGGTAAATATACACAAGAGTACTTTATGCTTTGATGTTTTGTCTTTTTAATTTACGATATATCAATAACGCATAGTTAGTTGCATTGATTTTTTCATCGTCCTTGTTGTATTCCCACAATCGTCTTGATTTTTCGGAAAATGAAAATTAGAGTGATGACAACTTAATAGACTTTTTTTAGTCTACTAACGATCGGGACTTAAACGTGAGCCTTTGACATCAGTGACGAGTCTTTTGCTAGAACAAAATAAACAGAAATCAATTAGGAGTATTGAAAAAAAAACGAAAAATTGTAAATACAGGTGTGACAGATAGCACAAATTATATGACCACTATGGCACCACCTAACTCCAAACTCTCTCCACCGATGTTCACGAGTCTCCACTAACACGACGGATCTGGCACCTCACGCGATTCAATAAGAATCTTGACATCTGTTCTATAAACGCCAATACGCTATTGTACATGTTAAATGTCTGTCACTTTCTACTAAAAGGTTGGCATGCTTTGGTGAAATGACAGTTCAGCTGTAGAGTGATAAGCTAAAAAATCAATAGCTTGGTTTGTAAATTATAGCAACTCTATAGGAAAAATTTTTCCACAAGAGTAAGGACCAAGTTTTTGAGCTCATAATCAAATGTTCCAATCGTTTTTCCATGCTTCATAAGGATTCACTAGTATGAGTCTCATGTAATTTCACTTGATTTATGAGTATAAGCTATCGTAGATAGGTAGGTTCAAGGTCATGCAGTGAAAACACCGTTCGATCAGGAGACAAGTTGGGAGATAGAATCAAATATGTCTGCCCGATAACCTCAGCTTTTCGAAGCTTCAGATACTTGTTTTTTTACAATATGTTCGAGGACAAACATGATCTTTTGTAGTAGATAATGTAATGACCTTGAAGGTCATTTTTTTTATTTTTTTTGAAAATCACCGTTTTACCCCTCGAGATAGTTGCCCATGTCATATTTGCTCAGTTTACAAATTGGTTTCAAAATTTGATTAAAAAGTCGTGAGTTTTGGAAGTTTTGGAGTTTTGAAGACTTAAAGTTGTTAAAAGTGGTTTTTGGTCAAAATCGCAGCTACGAGCATGAGAATGGAATTCCGTCAATTCCATCAACTTTGGAATGCAGAATTTGGTTTAGGAGTGTTGTCGTTCTTCAGTTTCAGATTTGTTATGTGGATTTGAGCCCTTGAGTTGCAAGCGTAATTAAGCCAAAAGTTGACTTTGGTCAACATTCAGAATTCAAACGCTTGGATTGAATTTTCATCAATTCCATTGGATTTTTGGAATGATTTTAGGCCTACGCGATGTTCTAGTTGAATTTTCAGACGTCCCAAGGGTAGTTTGGTAGTTTGAGTGCAAAGTTGACAATGTAGGTTGAATGTCATTCCCCGATCCTACACCCTGGGTAGGACTGGTACTCGAAGACAATTGTTGATCCCAATGAACCCTGGTCGACTTGTTCGTAAACGCAATACTTAAAACATTAATGCAAGGATTAAAATGCGCTTACTCAACTGTTTAAAAGATAACTTAGAACATTTTTAAAGATAAAAATTCAACTTAGACAAAATGACAACTCAAGTCTTAATACATAATAAATGACAAAGTAAAGACAACTGCTAACTGTCTATCTATGAAGCCTCTAATAACTGAGATAGATGTCGGGACAAGATCCCCGATCATCCTTACAACTGAAAACTACTGAAGTAAATGAAAAATGAGCTCTTTGGAAAGTATGGAGGGTCACCAACTGACTTTGAGTGCTCAACCTGATCAACGTTGCACTGAATGATGATTATTGTTACCTGCGTCTGCATCAAAATACGATGCAGGCCAACTGGCATCAATACATCGAATGTATGAGCATCCGAGTCGGAATGATAAACATAACTTAAGCTTGTAAAGAATATGAGAGAATCACTTACCCGGATCAACTCAACTCAACATAACTGAACTGATTTCAATATAAAGCAGCGTAAATAAATGCAGTATAACGAAAAGTTTAAAAAAAATGTTTTTAAACTCTGTGTATTTAGAAATACAGTAATAACTCTGTATGTATGCAAAGATACAATATGAACTCTATTTGTTTATGAAAATATAAATATTTCTGATGTATATAAAAATATGAAACACTGTCGTGAGAGTTTTTCTAATCGACAACCATCACGTAAGAGTTATTGTCATGATACAACGATTTCCCTCACGCTGCTAGAGCATCCTATACCTTGCCAAGGGTATAGACCCCGAACTACTAAGTGGATCCACTAGTCTATGCTAAAAAATACTAAAGGAATCATCTAAAATATATGACCCTTTTCTACCCATGATGGCTACATGGTTTATAGGGGTTGTGAGTTGTTTGAACTCTCTCAAATATCGGTGCTCAATACTACTCTCAAAATATGATACTAGCTCTTGTGTTTAAAAACATAATTTCCTTATGTAGTTTGAGATAATTGCTCAAAAATTTAGTTCAATGGCTATCTTGAAAATCTCATTGTCACTCGTGCTTAATTATGGAAAGTATTTACTATTTAACTGCAAAACAGCTCAATGAATCTTTTGAAATCAAATTTCCTCTTCGCAAAAAAAGTAGCTCAAAGGCTTTAAGGAAATAAAAGTTCCTCTTTACTTATAAACTGCCAATGCTTTTTGTTGAAATCAAATTTCCCTCTTCTTTAAATGTGAAAATATTTTTTGAACTTTGGGAATACTAGTCTTCCATATACTCCTTTTAAAGACATGAACTTTAACCGTGCTTTTTACTCTTTCTCAACTTAAAACTTAAGTCTTATAACAAAGTTAAAATATTTGTAAAAGATTTTTGAAAACTTGATGAACTTTTCTTGACTTGACTCATAGCTTCTCTTGACTTGACTCCTAACTGATCCTTGAATTGAATTATGGATTTAAGGATTGAGATTTGTGATAGGAAAGATCCCGTGATGTCTAGGAATGATTTTAGATACATAAACATGTGAAAAGATCAAAATCTCACTCTTTGAGGTGGGTCCGCGACACAGAGAAACATTTTAATTTTTTTTAAAAAAATAACTTTTGAGGTAGAATGTTTCGTGACCACTCAGCGAGGTGAAACGATTTTTGCCTAAACCAGGACTAGCATCGCGACACGGAGACACTGCCGAAATTTTGACCGGCGAAATTTCTTCTTCGTTTTCCAGCTCTAAACCCTATAAACTCTATGAGTTCTTTCCCCACAATTAAAATCGATATCGTTCAAGTACATCTAGTCTACTTATTTCAAACCTAAAATCCATGGATTCGGATCAAACACTCCTCAAGAATTTATTGAATCAAGAATTTATAGAACTTCAACAAACGGCACCTCAAGAACTGAATTTTAACTTGTCAAGAACTTAAATTCGCTGAAATATATCATAATTAGGAGGCTGGGAGAACTAATCCAAGTTATTTTATCTCACATACCTTGTAGGATTCACCCCACGAAAGCCACACGTTATCTCGATGAATCTTGAACGTTCTTTTCTTCTCTCTTTTCTCCTTTCTCCAGCCCTAGCGTGAAGATTCATTTTTCTAAAACTCGCCTAAGATAAGAATTAACCCCATTAAACTCCTAAAAACGCTTGGATAAATATGTTAGGAAAAAACTACATAAAGCCTTCAAAAATCCGGATTAGACTTTCCTTATCCAACAACCCCACTTCCAAAGGGCATAACTACTCTACAAACTCTGATCGCGCCAAAACTTGGCCACGTTGGAAGATTATTCAAAATTGTCGCAAACTATCTTTGAATTCTCCTAACTCATCTGACTAGAAGTGATGGCCTTTGGAAGTATACCAAAAATCATTTTTTTAACTTAAGTAATTTTTCAGATTTTAAGTAGGGAAAGGGTCTGATATACCCCTCAACTTTGTCATTTTGTAATGGAATATACCCCTCTTTATAAGTGGCTCATATATGCCCTTACTATTATACAACGACACCATATCCCCTGCGCTTTACAAAATGCCACATTACCCTTCATTTACAGAACTTAAAAATTAGTTTTTAATTTATATTTAGTATTCTAATTTTTTTTGAAATTTTTAATGGGTATATATGATTCTTCTATCAAAGTTCAAGGTATTTTTATTTTTTTCATATATAAATTATTTTTTGACTTCTTGTATTATAATTATTGAATTTCTTATTCTTAATTTTTGTTTTTTTATTGCCATTCCTTAGGTTAACGAATAAAAAATAAACCATTTTTTTGTTTGTATTGTAATTTAATTTCGTGTTTCGAAGAAAAATTGTTCATCTACCATAAGTTTTACAAGAATATTATGAAACAAAATAATTTTTATTATCAAAATAATAATTAAATTAGTATCTGAAACAAAAAAATCAAAAAAGTATGTTTGACGATGAAATAAATTTACTCTATGGGATGATATTTTTTTAGAAAAAAAATAAAAATTAGATTAATTTTTTTTTCATTTCCGTTAGAGGAAAAGGGTATATTAGCTCATTTTTTACAAGTAGGGGTATATATAGTTATCTTTCATAATCAAGTTGTAATTCATCTCTAAATGACAAAGTTGAGGGGTATATCAGACCCTTTTTCGCTTTATTATTTCCAAAAATGACTATTTTCAGTTCTTAGCTTCTTCCTAGCTATTTTGAATTGCGAGTTGTTACATTGAAGTTGTGACTATTTATTACATATGTTATATCCTTAAGTGTCTTTGGCTGCATAAATTGATCTGTTGATACAAGATGCACTGGGAAATATGTCCTTAAGTGGTTTGTTCAAAGACTTTGCTATTATAGTTTTTAACTTAAAGCATATATGCTTGTGTCATTAATTCAGCACCGGCAGTGGCTGCAAAGAAAAGGCATTTCGTAAGTTATAATGACTTCAATGTATCTTGCATTCACGTTAAACCCTTTAAAATACCCAATGGTATTTTGTACTTCAAGTAACTTGCATTCACGTTCAAACGCCTTTCAAGTTATCCAGATGTTTCTTGCATTGACCTTAATTTCACGGAAGTTCAAAATTGAGGTGAAATATAGTATTCAATTGCAGAATCATATATTATGATTAATGAAGAAAAGGTGTACTAAAAATTGATATAAATAGTTGATTTTACTGCAATATTCTTCTTCTGGAAGAATATTCTGAACACCCAAGTGTTTACTTGTCGCCCAGATAATAGAGCATGCTAACCAAGTAATAATGATGCATCATCAAGAAGATAGAACACAACACTTTGCACCAAAATTAAGTTCGTCCCTATCGACTTAGAAGACGATGATATTAATTACAACAAATTCTTTTCGGTGATAAGCTAATGAATTTATTCATTGAATTCTTTCTAAGTTAACTCTTTAAGATGAATATAAAAGATCGTGGAATGTGATGTAAATTAACCATCTAATGCGTGATATTTTAGTGGGGAAGAAAATTACGCATTGTACACATTCTTAATTAGATTTTCTCCGCACCGATTTTCTTATAAGATTTTAATGAGAACGAGGCAAATTCTTACTACTATGCGTATGGTTTTTTTCATGTAGAAATATATTTTTTCTTATTGATATTTTCCTAGTCGATTTGTATTACACGACATTATCAGTTAATGAACATTGAAAAGGGAGATATAAATACATAGTAGTAATGAATACATCTTAAAAAGTTTTATTGAATAGCTTCATATGTCATTTAATTTGAATAAACATGCAATAAATAAATATATGATTGGACAAGAATGCAGAAGTTAATAAATTCCAGTTCATTTGACCAGAAGTCAAAATTAAATAATGTAACGATGCGAACTGTCATTATTTTGGAAAAGCAAAAACTTTAGGGAAATTACTGGGCCAATGTCATGCCAGGGCAGGCTAGATGCCGTTAGGGTGGAGGCGCCTTGACAGGGTAATTTGGTGCCAAAGTGGGATAGGCAAGACAAAATGTAAATAACGCGAAACACCTTATTTAAACCACCCTAGAAATCCCCAAAAGCTACTCTAAGCTTGTGGAGGAAGGAGAAGGAGATTTCTAGCGTAAGGATATTGATGGATTGAGAATTTTCAATCAAGATCACCGTCATTTATCCCGAAAACAAGAATCGAAGACAAAAACTCTGTGCAGCTGCTTGGTGGCCAGGTAGGCTAGGTTTATTAATTGAGTAGTTATAAATCTATTACTTACTGCAGATAGTAGTGACCTTGACGTAGATATATGTGTAATACCGTCGTGCACCAAAAAGAGAAAGTTTTAATGGTAGCCTAGAGGTTACCTTAGAAGTATAGCATATGATGAAGTCCTAACTCCGAACTAGGCGTGGTGATGTTTATTATATTTCATGTCGTATGATCTATGTTTTTTTCTGCTTCTTATAAAATACATATGTATTCGTTTGTTGCATTATTGATCACTCTAATTGTAAATGAGAATATATGAATGTGCCATTAATTATTACTTGATTGTATGAATTTTGAAAATATACTTGTGATTGTGGCTTGTTGAATGGACCGGTGTTGCATTCCAACACATTAACTTGGATCGGTTGCCATGTTCCGGCATAAATATGGGATCGATTTCCACGTCCCGTCATAAATATTGGATCAAATTTCACATTTTGATAGGATAACAGTTTGAGTGTGGTTTCCATGAGAGAGCCATTGACTTGTATTATATGTATAAAGGCTTGTATATTTGATAATGTGGAATTGGGCATGTTTCCTAAATTGATTGGTGGGTTGTACTTATGTTCTTATACATGGGGATTGCAATGTTGTAATGAACTATGGATGGGAGAATCTCGATTTGGATGTAGTATGGTAAGGGGGAACTAAGGGACCCGGTGCTAGCTTTTTTGTTGAGAATGAGATTATGGGTATTATTCTCGAGGTTAGGGGATGGTTTCATGAAGGGGATAGTAATCCTTGATAGGCGTAATACATATTTATAAGTGAGTGGAGACGGGAATTGAGTGTAGGATTATTCTATGAGTGGTTGGTCAGGTTGGTAATGTCAATTATCCAGAATAGGTAACGGTAGGATAAATATAAAGGTGGAGAAGCGAATATTCTCATCACATGTTTTTCACTGGATGATTTCTTATATTATGCGGTGGGTATCGGGTTGATTGATGATACCTACCAGTACGTGTGTTTTGTACTGATACTACTCTTGCTATGTCTTTCACTACAACAAAAATGACCATTACTGGCATTTAATTCTTAATTGCCTCTAAATATGTATTTTTAGTGGTAATTGTTAGTCTTTGTATATGTCCCTAAAGACTTTAGCGACATTGGTCTAATGACACTTAACTAATGCCGTAAAGACTTTAGCACTCTTCATTATTGTCAGTTTTAAATGTCCGCTAAAAGTTATTTTTTGGTTGTGAGTGTTTTGACATAGTCTGGAGGTATTAATAAGTCTCATAGGTGAAGACGAATATAATCGTCAACTGCTTCCATATTTTTTTCCTTGTGGTGGGACTTGTGCCTTTTACTTTTGTTATAACTTGAACTCTCAGTTTCTCTTGTACCTGTTTAGACTATATCCCCAGACCTGTTTAGACTATATCCCTGGAGATGTTAATTACTTTCAAGTCTTTACAAGACAGTCTTTACAAACTCTTACTTATAAATCTATTTGAATTCTTTCTATTTTTAGTTTTCAGAAATTTTTCGCATGTTTTAAATGGTTGGAAATTGAGGGTTCTCTTACTTCGGTGTTAGTATGTAGGTGCTCGTACCGCCTGGTTAGTTGGATCATGACAAATAATGATTAATATTTTTCCATATTTACTTTATGTTCATTTAACCAGGAGTCAAAAATAGAATAATAGTTAATATTTTTCTATATTTACTTTATTTTCATTTGAATGATCATGTTGTCGAGAATTGAATTGGATATCGAGCTCCTGGATTGTTATGCATAGAAGACTTTGCGTTCACCACTCTGATTGGACATTTTAAACAATAGTCTCTCTCCCATTTTGTCCCATAGCTTCTCCAAGATTCTTCTTCTTCTACAAACAATTTTTTTTTTGGAGTGTTGACAATTTTTGGAATTAGTACCAATAATCTCACGAAGTTATTCTAATCTAACTAATAATTTGGAGCATGAACAAACCAAGACTAAGCCACTTACTGTAATAGGTATTGGGGCTATAATTATAGGCCATATAATAGAATCGTGTGTAACGAAATTGGGCAAGAAATGGTTTAATAGATATGGAAGTATAGTTAATATTATTATTCCTGCTTTTGACCCATGGTTCAAATGAATAATTAACGTAAATGCTGGAAGAAGTTAATATTATTTTGTTTGAATTTTGAT